>JALMQS010000099.1:107879657-107891814 GCA_024734495.1 Forficula auricularia | reverse complement strand
TATGAAAACCTTATGTATTTGAATATAACTAAAAGAAGCATATAAATTCAATCCAGACAAACCCACACACATCAGGATTAAATTTATTAATTATTTTGTCAAAATGTCTGTTAGTACGTTACCGTTTTTTTTTTGGCAAATTTTTTTCGTAAAAAATTAAAAGATATTTTATTTAATATAAGAGTGTGGCCACGTGTATGGTAAAGTACGTGGATGGCCACATCAGTGGCGTAACAATAGGGTGGCAGGACGAGCAAAATGCCTCGGGATCCCGGTCGGAGGGGGGCCCCCTGCCGGAGATGGGCCGCGAGCACAGGACGATCCTAACATTTAATATTTATTACAAAATTTATTAGTTTTATATTCAATTAACTTAAGTTACCTAAGAAATAGAACAGTCATCTTCTATAAGAGAACTTGCTGATTAATTACTCATAAAGAATTATTTTATCTCTTCAAGCTTTCCTGAAGTGTTCACTGCATTTCAGTTATTTGAAATCATTCCTGTAACTACGTAGCGATCATTTTCAAAATTAAAATTGATAAAAACTTATTAAGAAATTCTATGGGACAAGAAAGGTTACGCAACTTAGCTATTATATCCATCGAAAATTCCTTGGCCCAAAATTTGAACTTAGATGTATTCATTAACACTTTTGTTAAACAAAAAGTCCGAAAAAAGGGATTTTAATAATTAAAATTTTGACTAAAAATAGAATTGTTAATTCAATCCAATACGCTCTTTAAATTAAATGTTACTAGAAATCAACAAAAATAGCACACAATAATTATAATAGCGTTTGTATGTACTTTACTCAGAAATTTATTAAAATGAAACTACAACGTTGGTTTAGCTTTTTTACATTGTGGAAGGACCCCATCCGATGAATCTGCCACGGGCCTCAACGGTAGGTATAGTTACGCGACTGAGTCACATCAGTTTATTTGCTTTAGAAACAGTTATTTTATTACAATGAAGATTTAGAATAATTTAAAATAAATAAATTTTAAATAAATTATTTTTTAAGAAACCCCAAGGGGTTTTCATCTATTAGATCCGAGGTGGAATGAATTATTTTTACTTATATGAGAGAAGGATTGTTTTTTCATCCTTGGAAATCAAACCAGAGTCCCAAAAAATTAGAATGAATTTACTACGTTGTGAGATGAAAAACTCAACCACCGTTTTTAAACTATTTGGCATGGCTATGTGTTTAAATTTAAAATCACTAGAACGGAAAAATTTTCAAATGAAGATTTATATCTCTGAGTGAAATATTTAATGCCATATATAATTATATCAGAGAGGTTCTCTTTACAGAGTTAGTCAGGATTGCTAATTTTGGCACTCGAATTCGATCTCGAGGGGGTAAAAACAGACTTTCTGGCATACAATTACAAATAATACATTCCATATCGGATCTAATAAATGACAATCTCTTTAAAGTCTATTTCAATAGACAATTTGAACTCTTATATTATATTCTTGTCCCTTCCTCTATTCAAAGAACTCTTGTAATAACCTGAGATTAATAAAAAAAAAATAATCGTGAGGGTGAAAGTAAGCCCTAAAAAAGAAAACGAGTGACCTCATGGGAAATTTAAGCCAAGGGTGAGCAATTGCGTGATCATCAAGAGGCGTGTCTATCTTGATTCTAATATTACGGATAACACAACGCACGAAACACCGACTGACAGAGATAACGCATTCTCTGTTACCCTAGTAGGATCTTATCAATGTTAGAAAAGCTCTTACTCGGTTAAAAAATCGTTCAAATCAAAACAAGCGAACTAATCAAATAAAAAAAGGCTTTGTCTTAGATGTTTGCAGTTGATAGAGCGGATAATTACAGTAATTCTTATTTAATGAACTCTATTGATTTCACAACTAATCTTCCTTGGTCTGAATAGTTAAACGCCTTGAGAGAAATAGATAAATTAACTATTGAATAAATAAAAAGTAGTGAGGCCTTTGCCTGATGCAAATAGACATGCACGATTAAATTAGTGTTTGTTATTGTATTAATAAGAAATCACCCCACAAATTCAGATTCCACTTCTGCATTTGCTAATCATCTATATTCCTTAGATTACTCACCATTACCTACCAATCACACCCCGATTCATTTCGAAAGAAAAGGTTTAAGATTGGATCTTGGATTGGGTCGAAAATGAAAATTCTAGCCCTTTTGACCAAACTCTACCAAATTTTTTATACATATTCAGTAGACCCCCAGAAGGCTAGTTAATGCAAAAACTAACAAAATTTTGTATACTTAGTTTGGTTGAAAGGGGTAGAATTTTCATTTTGGGTGGTTAGTTTTTGCATTTCTAGCCTTCTGGGAGTCCACAGAATATGTATACAAAATTTGGTTGAGTTTCGTGGAAAGGGCTAGAATTTTCATTTTTGACCCCCCTTCTCTTTTTTCGTCTGATATAATGTTTAAAACACATTTAAGATAAATTTATTTTAAGTTCTTTTCAAAAATATATTCAGTTTTTTCTATTTAAATTTTTTCATTTTTTTATACCTCTTCAAAATGTGGTAGATCTTTATGCCTCACCCTCTATTTATCTTCATTCTCCAATGAAGTCTCAAAACCAATGGCCATTCTTTATCTATTATACTTATATAGGTTCTTCAAGCGGATTTTTTCTCAAGCTTACCGATTGCCACGACAACCCCTATGGCCCTTTCTGTGCTTAATCTCAATCAAATACACGACCGCTTTTCGAGACCTGTTCTTAAAGTCATTCTTCATGCGTAGTAAATTCCATGAAATCTGCCTTGTTTAGGACGATTTTGACGGAGTGAGACTGTTAGCCTCAAATCTAACCCCTTTTAGTCGCTTTCTACGAGAAGCAGGGGATACTGTGAACCTATTCTACCCCTGATTCACAGGGGTACAAATAATTAAATTAACAAATAAAACTACAGTTTACTGGGTCTATAAACTTGACATTTTATTTAAAAACTTATTTCTAAAACATGAAATCGTTGATAATACCGTGATTTTAATGTTTTTCCTCATTTCACCCTTTTAAAATTTAAATTAATAAAAAAAACTTTTTTAGTAAGTATTAACTTCTTAAACTAAGCTTTATAGCAAACTTCATGTTATTATATTATTATTATTATTATTATTATAGCCTTTATTTAGTTCAATTTTACATTTAATTTATATTCAATCAAGCAATACATAATAAATTACAACATATTTACATTTTGTTGTTTGTTATTATATTATCTCCACTGATATCTTAAAATGAAATTATGATTGTCTAATTTATGAATTTTTAGAACTTTTCTATAGTTTTATGATATTATCGCAGGAGCATATCAATAAATTTGGAACAGTTTGTAATACAATTGGATGTTGATGAAGGCAGTCCAAGGTGGTTGTAAAAAAATAAGACTATATCAGTTTTATTATTTTACATTTATTCGATAACCGACATTACGGAGATTTACTCTCTCCTTCTTCAGGGTAACAAAAAGTCAAGAATGTGAAGAAGGAGAGAGTAAATCTCCGAAAGATCGGTTATCGAATAAATGTAAAATAATAAAACTGATATAGTCTTATTTCTTACAACCATCTTGAACTGCCTTCATCAACATCCAATTGTATATTTATACCAGTCCGTCTCCTAAAGAAAAACTCTATGAACAGTTTGTAATTCTGAATATCTTTTGTATTTACAATTTTGTTGCAAAATTAATAGGGAAATTCTATCTCCAAATGAAAATTTTAGCATTTAGGCATTGATACCTTCTAACAAATCTGTGCTGAAATAGAATATTTCATTCTAATATATTTAGAGAAGGAATTGACGACCTCTCTGGTAAAATAAAGGCTACGGATAAAATAATTCTTCCCTTGCTATCTGTAAACATGAAAACGTACTACAAAGGATGACAAAGCCAAACACGTCCAGGCAGGTTTTATTCGATTAGAAATAAATCTCCACATGGACAGAAATGACACTCGTTAAAAAAAGAGGAGGATATAATCAATTCCAATTCTTTAAAATTTATATCTAAAATATATACAAAGGACTATTAGCCAGTACTCTCGGTGTACTGAAGTATTAAATTCAGTCGGAAATTTTTAAATTGTTTATATTTTTTTTCTCTGTCTACTGTACTCACTTTTATTAGTCATAAATTAAAAGCTGTAAAATGTTTGTCTTGGTGTCAAAATATTTGTATGTTGTATTTCTTTTACGAAGGACTGAATATGTGGTATTTTGCTAGCTTCACAATTTCTCGATATTTATTTTATTTATTTATTTTTATAATAAAAGTACATGGTTCATCTCATGATCCTGGTGGTGTACAATGTTGGAATATGGGAAACTGTTGAATGGTTTTAACTTGGGAGCGGAAATTCGATACACTTATTTTTTTTTTAATAAACTACACCATATGCCAAGTTTCAACTTTCTAGATCAAACTATTTAAGAAAAATTGCTGAATCATCGAATATTTTGACCAGCTGTAGTTCTGTAAGGGATTTAAACAGGACAAATGTTTATATGTATAACATTTTTTGTTTTTAATGACCTCCCTAATAATTTCTCAACGATTTTTACATTTGTTTTGAATCACCCTTATATATATATATATATATATATATATATATATATATATATATATATACTAGCTGCAAGGCCCGCCTTCTGCGGCCCTCTTGCTAGCCAAGGGGCTCCCCTGGACCCTCCATCCCAATGTACAGACAAAACCTTAATTGTATATATAGATAATTTCATTTAAATTGGTAACCATGACGACTGTTTTTGTTGTGGGACGGACATAGATACATAGGTACAGAGGCAGGCCCAAATGCGCTTTAGTAGTATAGGATATATATCAGTGGCGTGCGGTCCATCGATGCCGTGGATGCGGCTCCTTAAAATTTCAATCATTTAGAGTATTTTCATAATTATATAAGGTCGACTTCAAATTTTCAGGAGGATCTTTAAACTTTCAAATTATTATTATCGGTAATTTCAAATATTTCTAAAAAAGAAAAACATTTTTTGTTTTGAAAATTATATTGGTTCACGAAATGAAATAATTTGTTGCATAGTTTCAAGGGGCAATTAAAATGAATGATTTTTCTGAAAAGGGTGCCGATAGAAGGTTTTAACTCGCTGCCTGGTAGATATATCTTCCAGATCAAACACGTCAAAGACAATTCCAGACGAGTTTAAGTCGAATAAAAATTGTTCTCATTGAGGAACCATTAAAATAGTAATAATACAAAAAAGGAATAAATAAAGATCATTCGAGAATCTTTGGACTAAGCCATTTCTAAGAACTCTCAATATATAAGATTGGAAATAACTAAGAGTGCTATAGACAAATCATAGCTTGCTTATAGCAATAGAATTAGGAGATATTTAATATTTTCTTATTGTAGAACATTGGGCAAGATGGTCGATTTCCATCTCAGGGATTGGGAAGTTGAAGTCACACTAATTAATTTCTGACTCCTACCCTCACTCACAGAAAGCAGTATCCATTTGAGTCGAAGGTCCTAAAATATATTTAAAAAAAATGTAATGTTAAATTTGAAAAATAAACGAAAATGCTGATGCCGTATTCGAAGAATTTGCAAAAAAAGCGAAGATTAAAGTAAAATTTCAAAAAATGAAGTATACTTTTTGGACAGCATCCTCTGGTTGAAAAGTCACCATCCGCCACTGATATATATTTATGTATATACCATATATTATATGTATTGGCCGGCGATTCTTGCTTAATAAGGTGAATAAAAGTCGTGTGAAACGTACACCAGTATATTAATAGAATATTTGTTTTATGAAATGAATTTTCATTTAATTTCATTAGTCTTTGTTATTGAGTTTCCTCTAAAGACCCATCATGATTTAATTCAAGCCATCATCCGATGGCGTTTATTAAACTAACCATTTTAGATTTTACAGTGAAAACAAAGATTTAAGTATCTTTTTGGGTGTCTTTTTTTGAAAAAAGATGGAAATTATTTCAAAAATCAACCCAGTATATAATATTATTAAATGAATTTAACTTTTAAAAGTAAAATTTAAGTTAAATTCATTTAACCATATAGATGTTTCGTTCTCAAAATCAATTTAATCCTTTTGACAACTTCTATTAAAACAATAAAAGCGTGTATATTTTTTCCAAATGATTCGTATAACCTTTAAAAACTTCTGCCATTGTCGGAAACCGACAGATTTTATTAAGAGTTTTATACAGGGTTTAACAATGTCATATTATCCAGAAAGGTTCTCCTTGATAGCACTTAAAGACTTTGCCATCATTAAATGGGACTGAAAACTTTGGGGGAGAAAATAAATCTTTTAATGAAGAAATCTTTTTAAGGCTATCAATAAAAGCGTGTCGTGAAAAAGCACTTTTAATTAAACCAGTTGAGTTCACAATTTAAATGGGAACATTATTAACAAAATATTAGAATGAAATACGAGTTTAAAATAATTTTTTCTATTTCGCGTGAGTTCATTATTGTATTGCTGTAGAATTTATAAAACCTTAGCTTTCGGGTCATAAGGCCAATATTTACGGTATTGTCACCGGTTTTAGGTCTATTATACCGGAATTTCGTTAGATTTATTGGGACAGAGATTTTGAGGAATAATAAAAATAATTCATTTTTACATGGGTATTTAAATAACTATAGAATTCTAATTAGTGATAGATAGATAGATAACTAATTCTACGGCTTAATTTCTTTGAGACTATGAACCATTCTTAATTGTGTTGAGCAATGCTGTCTAATATCCAGGCGCATCGTTAGGAACCTATCAGTCATTTCCTTTGATTGGAACTCATTTGGATATGGTGATGAAATAATTAACAAGCCAAGGTAAATAATTATGAAATAAGAACATTTGCAGAAAAATCAGTAGCAAGTAGGTAGCTCTATAAAGAAGAAGAAATAATTGCAGTCCCATACATAGCAATAACTTTATTACCGTTTTTGAGCTATCATGTTTAAATTCTACTAAGCAGAGAGCTAAATGCTTTTAGGTCATTTTTTGCGGGTATAGGGACCTAAAAACGCCAATTTTTGTTTGAAACTTGCACTCTTAACCAAAAAGTCTATACTTACACTTAAAAGATCAAGAATGAATGTTTGATTATTTTATATTGCAAAAATAGTTTTTGGTTTCATCCCCTAAAAACTGTCATAACACAAAATAAGCTGACTGTTCTGCTGAGTGTCCAGATGTGGCCAACCACTTGACTTTACCATACAACCTGGCCCTCGCTTACATTTGATATTTAATCAAATTATTTATATTCATGTAGGGGAGGGGGTTAGTTTTTCCATTTTTAGACTTCTGGGGGCCCACTGATTATGTATACAAAATTTGGTTGAGTTTGGTACAAGAGGATATATTTTCATATTTTGACCATACACCCTCCCCTCCCACATTTTGGGCGGTTAGTTTTTGCATTTTTAGACTTCTGGGGTCCCACTGATTATGGATACAAAATTTGGTTGAGTTTGCTCAAATAGCCTAGATTTTTAATTTTAACCCCCCCACCCCCTTAATTTTGGGTTGATATGCACAAACTCTAATCAGCTCTTAATCTCAATGGACCAAAACTACGTGTGAAATTTGATTTCGATATTCACACTAGTTTTTGAGCTAGCTCCCCCACAGAAATTTAGTAACGCACAGACTAACAGACTAACTAACAGACATTTTGACAAAACAATTATTATCTCGAAAAATATAATTTTTTCGATGTTCACTTATCAGGGCTTTTTTGTAGAGCGAAATGCCATGGTTATCGGTCAATTTTTTAATCAAAATAGTTTCAGCCGTTTTTTAGATATTTTGAAAAGAAGGATAAAAAACCACTTTTTTCATGCACGATTACAATACTTGAAAAGTGATTTTGAGAAAATTGGCTTTTAAAGATTTTTTCCCTTCTCCGTTTTATTGTGAATTTATAATAATGATTAGTTTCGTTTTTATCTTTTATATTGTAAAATTTATTTAACTTTATGTCAGTAAGAGTAAAAAATAGATGTCCTACTAAGTATAATAATTCGTATTATTTTAGAAAAAAACTGAAAAAAAGTCATATGTTATGACAGTTTTCTACATTCTGAATAATAAGTTATGCTTAGAAAATGAAACAATAACCTGTGATATGACTCTTTTTTACATTGAGTGTACAGTAAACTTTAAACAAATTATTATACAAAACCGTCCTATTACATCTTACAACTGTTTTCTACTAATAAATAATCAAATTAAATATGTGAAATTATCTGCAATACAGTCGCATTACAGCTTATGTCGGTTTTCACCCGCACCGACAGACGTGCACCTGCTGCAAACACTGTTGTGGCACTGTTGTAGATTTGTTCCGCGTCAATGTAGCTCCGGATCAAACTGACACAAGTGGCCTCTGGCGGCTCATTTTTGAGTTAAGAATATGGCGTTTTTGTAGAATAGAGAGAAAAAAAATGAACATTTTTTTATTGGTGGCTTAAATTTGACTTTTTATGTGTTATGACAAGTTTTTTGAAGGATGTGCGATATATCCATATATACGATTACAAAGGGTCAGAAAAAATAAATTCGATTTATTGAATCAAGATTTTATTAAACGCATTGTTGGGCTTTATATAATTACCAAAATCAAACATTTCATCTCTTTCTCTAAAACCATTCCAAAGAAGAAAGATGATAATCAAATCTCCTGAACCTAGAATCGTTTGAAGCTAGAATAGAAGGTTTGAGATTGGATAGACAATCAGTCGAAAATGAGCTCGAGGTTATATACAAAGGTAACTGAGGCAGAGAATTTCTGTGCGAGATATATACTCATTAATAATTCGATTATTTATCAAGATTTGACGTAATAATATTGCTAATGTCATTCGCACACATCTTATCATGATTTCAGTAATATATTAGTACCTAGTGACAGTACCGGCTTTAGATCGCTTTTATTGAAATGGTTGTATTTCGGAATAATTAATTATCTCATTACTAATTACCAAAAATTTTGCCCTAAAAATAAAACTGTGATACTTCAGTAAAGAAGTAACTTAAAAAAATTGACCAATGACGGTCAATGTTTAGTGAAATGTTTCTTTTCCATAGACAAAGCAATAATAGCTTTAGAACTTCCAGTTTGAAATCTAGAAAGAAAATTGAATTATCATTTAAAAAGCTAATTCAGAACTTGATAATTTAAGTCAAATTTTAATAACATGTTTGTATTTCTAAAACGAAAATCCATTTAGATTTTGGGCTTTGTAGCGTCAAAATTAGGTATGTAATGTGTAACGCAGAAATAATTAGAATTTTTTACCAGATGCTGAAATTTGACAAGCAAGTTGCTTGTAAATGAGTCTTTACGGGAGATTATTGACTTTTAACTTGTTAGAACAAACATCATGGAATCTAATCTAATCGACATTAGAAGGAAAGAGCGGAGACTATTCTATGGTAGGCCGTAAAATCTATTTTATTATTTTGGTGACTGACAGTGGTATGGGAACGGATTACATATGTTTACATTGACCCCCTCCCTCCTCTCGCGTAGACTTAAAGAGCAAAAAAGTGCTTCTGAAAATCAAAGAACTCTTAACATTCAAATAAAAGTCAAAACTTCACTTACCATATATCTTTATATTAGTTGAGATGTTACTTAGCTTCAGTGGTTTTGGGGTAAAGAAAACAGTTTTTAAGGAATTTGGTGTTGGTACTTGGTGAAACATTTTTTAAAATTATTGGACCAAAATAATTTCTGGGTAGGTTTCACATATCTGAGATATAAAAATAAAACGAATTTATTTTTGGAGAGTGCCTTAACTCGATATATATATTTCGGGTGACTCAACCCATCTTCAAGGAGCAACAGAAAGTAACAGACAGTTTACTTTCTGTTGCTCCTGAAGATGGGTTTAGTCACCCGAAATATATATATCGAGTTAAAGACTCTCCAAAAATAAATTCGTTTTATTTTTACATCTTAATGTGAGAATCTACTAAGTATGTAAAGAAATCCGAAGTTTTTTGTAATGTTCTTAAACATTTTGTGTAGCAAGAAACTCTTAAATGCTTGAAAATAAATTAAATAGACTATACGGTTCTCTGCCCAGGTGGGGGGAGGAGCAACCTTGTTTATCACCCTGGATTACAAACTTTTCCTATGCGCCTTGTATGACCCGAGTAACTGAAATAATAAGTTGCAGAAGAGAACTTATTTTTACTATACACTCATTCCCGTAATTACTCAACATACCAACTTTAAAAGCATCTTTAAAAAGTTATCTTTGTCTTCTACAAAATTTCTCGTCCTATATTCTAGGCTCAGATTATTCAGATACAGGGGCGTAGTCAAGGAAGTGTCCAGAATCCCTCCAAGGGCAGGGTTCATGGGATGATAACGGCAACACAACGTTTTATGGCAAACTAGAGTATAAAATATTTTAATAGGTTTTGTAAGGTATTTACCTATTTTTGTAAATGATACTTACTCTATTTTACTCTTTTCTAATAAATGGATCTGCTTCGCTGGTGGTGTAACTCAGGGTGATTCTCTTTGTCTTAAATTGGTTCCTATGATTTTACTGATTTTAATTGAAATTTATGGATATTATAAAAAAATAAAAAAATAAGAAAAATAAAAAGGATGATTGAAATACTAGAGGGGTTGAAGTGAGTTTGGGAAGGGTAGGTAAGGTGATTTAACGACTAATGGAGGGGAATTAAAATTTTCTTTAAGGTGTACTCGAAAGAATGATATAAAACAGAGATTAATATATGACAATTTATTTATAGTAGCAGTTGGAAATTAATTTATATGAAAAAAACAAAACAAAATGAAATGTGTAAAATTAGAATTGATTTATGATTATTGGACTTGCGCTGGTGTTCAGATGGAGAGCAGGTATTATCGCAATGGGTGCGAATCCAATCAGTTGTAGAACGGAGGTATGGCTCGTCTTTCGGTATGGTGACCAAGCAGGAGGTGGTCACGTAGACGTTCGGCTGTATTTCAATATACCGTCAAAACGAAGACGCCAGGCCAAGATGAATGATAGAATGGCTCGTATGCAGAACGAACGCGATGGAGCGTATAATATATTAATAATAAAATAGATTATATATATATAGTGAGCATATATTGGTAATCCATACATAAAAGGTAATGTATTATATAGTATATAGTATTGATGTGTTTTATACTATAGCAAAAAAATAGTATTGTATAGTAAAAATATCGATGTGCTAGTAGAAGCAGTAATCATCTGATAATTGCTATATAATAACAGAAGCAGCAGTCATCTCATAGTGGTATGGGCTCGCTCTCTTGTCACGAGATTTCTCCCTCCTTCATCGCTTTTTTGTCCGCCTTTTGTCCGATATCTTTTTCCATTATCGTTTCTCGAAATATATTCCAAAAATACACATCTCATTAAGAATTTAAAAATAACAAAATTAAATTTTAATATTAATATATTTTCTCTGTTTCTTTAATTCCCATTGATCAATTTATATTCCCTTTCCTTTGAATTGAAACTCTAAAAATAACTCCCTTATGAATTGTGTTTATCTTTCCTGAATCTATTTCACCCACAATGTAGGATACATTGTACGCTCTTCCTTCCGGAGAAAAAAAAATATATTTTGAACGTAATATATTTTTTTGTTCAAAATGCCGTTATTATATTATCTTGAGGAGTGATCACCGATTTCCCGGTATCACCCTATCGCGTTCTTCATTTATCGCTTCACAAAGACACAGAATTGCCTGTTTAGGTATTCATGACCCCAAAACGTGATTTTTCCCGTATTTGTAAGGCTCGGTGCTCGGGCATGCCATCATTATCCTCTGTGGGTTGGGCTATGAACGAGATTTTGTTTAAGCCTCTTACAAATATTTTAAGAAACAATGCGTTAAAAAGAATCATTTTATTTAATTAGGCAACTATGCATACTCACTCCGCAACATCATTTAGTGGCGCAATAGACTGATTTGTGATTTTAGTAATCACTATTCAAGGGTAAGGGTCAAAGGACATTTATTAAATTTGGAGGAAAATAAGTTTAAATTTAAATAGGGGTGAAATACAATAGGGATTGAAGTTCGTGAAATTATTTATATGGGAGGGTT
>JALMQS010000099.1:107757779-107879557 GCA_024734495.1 Forficula auricularia | reverse complement strand
AAACAAAAAACTTTTATTTATATAGATAAATTATCGTAGGTAAAGTTATAAAAAAAACTTTCTGGCCTAGGTGTTTGTAAATATTCAAATCTAAATTATCTAAAATATCAGGCCGCTTCACTTAAAAATAAATAAATCACGTGACTCGAGTCAAAATACATTTATTTATTATATTTATTAATTAAATTATTTCTTATATCCGATTAAAAATGATGTTACCTATCATCTAAATTAAAATAATTAATTTATGTGTTAAAATTTTTAATTTTAGTCAAAAAAAATTAGATTTTATTTTGACTTGCGGGAGCAGTGTCCGAGCACACCTCTCAACGATTTTTCAAGCTATTTAGAAAAAAAATTTAAAAAATTTCCCCTAGCTTCTTATGAATAAAAAGTAAAATAAAACTTTCGATGTGGCCATCCAAACATGGTTTCTTTACCATATGCTTGGCCCCTCATCATATATTTAATATTTAATAAAATAATTTATAACTACGTTTAAGAGGGAAGGAGGTTCAAAAAATGAAAATCTTTGCCCTTGGACCAAACTTTTAGTCTTCTCGGGACCCACAGATTATGTATCAACAATATTTGGTTCAAGGGCCCAGGATTTTCATTTTTTGACCCTCTCCTAAATTTTGGCTCCAGAAAAATATAATAATTTTTTCGTTATTATAGATTTATTTATAGTATATTTCATTTTTTTTTTTAGTTTCAAAAATCTTTTAATTATAATTTTTAGCCACCCCTCCCACCCCTTAATTTTGGAGCCGATTTCAGCCAAATCTAATTTTCTCTAATCTCAATTGAAACTATACTAGATGAAGGAGGAGGTATCAGCCAAAGATGGAATCACTGGGTTCAATAAATAAATAAATAAATAAATAAATCTTTATTCCTCGACCTGCTTAGAGGCACAAGTCCTCGGTGGCTAGGTCCTCCAAACATCAATACAATCTAGCTACAATACATTAATAAACATCAATACAAATTAATTACAACAATTTAAAAAATAATAAACAAGTAAAAAAAAATAAAAAATAAAAAAATAGAAATGTATGCTCATTAATAAATAACATGACCATAGATTTCCATCAAAAAACAAAAAGTAATTTAAAAATTCCGCGCAAAAACCCGATACCAGGAGCAAGCGACGCATTAGCCATCCCGGCATTTGCCATAAGTTGTTAAGGAAACCTGGTCAAAACCTTAACAAGGATGGTATGACCTTTCTCTACCTCACCTAATCTCTGCTTGTGAGAACTAAATAAAATTTTGCACAACTCTAGGACATTAGGACTTGACAAAATTTATAATTGATTTAATCATAGGGGGCAGAGGACTATAATCCCAAGTAGTAACAGACAGATTGTTCCACAAATCAATGCCAGATCCTACAATTGAATGTAAACCGATATTTTTCAAGAATCTTGGCTTACGAATCTTTTTTCTATGATCAGCTCTACCTAAATAATTTGGTTCCTGAAATCTATTCGTTATTTCCTCCCAACTCCTAAAACCCTCATAGGCTTTGAAAATCACTTTCAATTTAGCCCATTCCCTTCTCTCCAATAAGCTAGACCATCCTAATTCATTAATCATTGAAGTGACACTACTAAACCTATCAAATTTACCAAAAACAAATCTAGCCGCCCTCCTTTGTACCATATCAATTTTTCTCTCTAATCGTTGTGGATGTTTGTCCCAAACCACAGAACAATACTCTAAATTAGGTCTTACATAAGTTAAATAAACTTTTGACTTAACTTCTCTAGATGTACCCTTCAAAATTCTACCAAACATCCCCAATTTCCTATAAGCCTTATTGACTATATAACTAATATGCATATCCCACTTTAAATTTGCCTGAATATGTATGCCTAAATATTTATAAAATTTAGATTCATTTATAATATTTCCACCAATGTAATAATTTTGAGGACTAACCAGATTTCTAGTACTAAATCTAACCAAATTTGACTTGGAATGGTTTAGTTCCATTGAATTGGATCTACACCATCCTTCAATTTGATCCAGGTCATTCTGTAAAGTAAGGCTATCACAATCATTATCAATTACTCTATATACGACACAATCATCCGCGAAAAGCCTAATAGATGATTGCACGATAGAAGGCAAATCATTTACATATATAAGAAAAAGAAGAGGACCCAGAACACTACCTTGAATCACCCCAGACGTGACATCTACTCTATCAGACAGACCATTACCCACTTTTACAATTTGAGTTCTATCCCTAAGAAAACACCGAATAAATTTAATTAACTTAACAGACAACCCTGACGAGTTTAATTTTTCTAAAATAATTTTATGACTGACTTTATCGAAAGCCTTGGCAAAGTCCAAAAATACTGCATCTACACACTGACTTTTATCTAAAGCTTCCTGTAATTCCTGAATAAAAGAAACTAATTGAGAATTACAGGAATAATTTTTTCTAAAACCATGTTGCCTATGATAGAACCATCCTTGCCCTTCCAAATACGAGCGGATATGAGAGTCTACCAACCTCTCTAAAATTTTGCCCACCAGACTTGTTAAACTCACTGGCCTATAATTACAAGCTAAGCTCTTATCTCCCCCTTTATAAACAGGAATAACTAACGCTCTTTTCCAACCAATAGGCATAGTTCCCTCATCCAAACATCTATTAAAAAGTAAACATAAAAATTTTGAAATACTATCCACTACAAATTTCAAGAGATCACTATTAATTTCATCCTCCCCTGAGGCCTTTCCTGGTTTTAACCTCTTAATACCTAATGCTACATCCGATTCCAAAATGACTAAATCCTCCATCTGACTATCACTAGAACCTCCATCAACTAACTCACCCTCCTCTAGAGGTACAAAAACGGACGAATACTGTCTATTTAATAACTTTTAATGAGATCGTTTCGGCCTAAATTTTATTTGGCCATAAAATTTAGGCCGAAACGTCTCATTAAAGGTGTTTTATTGAACCCAGTGATTCCATCTTTGGCTGATACCTCCTCCTTCATCTAACATAACTTATATAATACAAAATTTATATATCTGGTTTTCTTGATAATTTGCTTTATGTGATAGTTCCATCTCTTATGACAATCTATATAGATTCCCAAATATTTACAATAGTTCACTCTTTTTATTTCTTTCCTATCAATATACAATTTAATATCCACAGGTATACTATCTCGATAACAGCCAAAGGTCATGAAAGTCGTTTTATCTGTATTAAGTATTCAGGGATAAAATTTCAATGCTAGGCGTCGCTCTAGGGTCTGACCTTTCTTGGAATGACCATATCTCAACCACTGCTAAAACTGCAGCGCGCAAGCTTGCTTTCCTATTTAGGTATAGACGCTATTATACTCCCAGTGAACTTCTTACACTGTATAAGGCTCAAATTCGTCCCTGTCTCGAATATGGCTCTCATCTGTGGAGAGGGTCCTCAAAGCATTCTCTTGCCACACTGGATGCAATTCAGAAGCGAGCAATTAAACTAATAAGAGACCCGGCCCTAACTAACTCAATCGACTCCCTGGCTCACCTTTCTGCCCTTTCCCTGTACTACAGATACTATCATGGTGTCTGTTCAGTCGAGTTGAAATCAATTATCCCCCCTAAAGCCCTCTTTAAGAGAAACACGCGGTTTTTGAAAGCTCAGCACCCCTTCGCTGTCAAATTGGATAAAAATCGAGCAACAAGCCTGCTCAGCCAACCTGTCATCACTGTATCAAAAATTTGATTTTTATTTTGAAAAAAAAATTTTATTACAACCTATGTCATGTTGTATGTCTCTAAAAAGAGCATTAAAAAAGCTACAAAATGACACCTGTCCCACCTATCTAACTCAATTAAGACAGCTTTTAAGACGACGCTAAAAATTCCTTGCTTTAAAATTTTGGGATTGGAAATGTTAAAATTGTGTCTCAGAGAAGAATAAAACATACTCTTTTTCTAATATTTATCAAAAAAGAGATACATAGTAATTTTTTTCAGAAAAATTTTCTATTTGCCCTCCTAATTTATTTGATTTAAAATAATAAATATTTATCAAAATTCAATCATAAATTTAAATATTTTTAATTTTAGTTATCAATTTCTCCGCTGTTGTTTGAGAGCGTTGTTTTCATTTATATTTATATAGGAAATTTCTTATCTGGATCTATATTCTTTGGTTTGTCATATCGCAAAAAAATCTGACTGATCTGTCATCTTTATGATTTTTATAGGCGTGGTAATCTAAATTTTGAGGAAATCTTATTTTTCAGTGATGGCAGGACGATTACCAGCTTGTGTTATTGATGTTGGCACAGGGTAAAAATATCTTCATTCACTATTTAAAATTTTATATCAATAATTATTGAACTTTTTATTAGATATACGAAACTTGGATTTGCGGCAAATAAAGAACCACAATTTATCATCCCTTCCGCTATAGCAATAAAAGAATCCGCTAAAGTTGGCGATCAAGCAATTCGAAGACTCACAAAAGGGGTGGAAGATTTAGATTTTTATATTGGAGATGAAGCATTTGATGCCACTGGCTATGCTGTTAAGGTATTTCCTTTAAGTTGCATTTCTAATTTTAAATACAATAAAAAATTGTTTAATTAATAACTAGTGCCTGGAGCACCGAGCGATGTTCGGTAACTTTTTGCCTCTGAATAGCTTAAGCTTCAAATTTCAAGGCTCTGCGACTTACCGAAGACGATATATGAATGACTAAAATATTTATTTTACGACACTCCTAATTTACACCGCCTTCCTTTAAATTCAATACACGACTAATAACTCACGACACTTGAAAAATATACCAATTTTAAAAAAAAATCATTAGTGCCGTATTCGAGAAAATAAAAAAAAAACGAAAATTCTTTCATGTAAATGTCAACTTATGGTTTTCCAATTTCAAGCAAAAGCTTGCTCTACCCCTTCTAGCCTATATCGAACTTAAGTTTCGAATTTCGTAGCTCTGAGATTTATGGTTGCGAAATGCAGGGGGATACATTCTTACGTACGAAAACATTAACTTTCGGTATTTCGATTTTAGCCAGAATCTTGTGGTACTTCATGTAGCCTCTAGATAGCTTAAGCTTCAAATTTTAAGGCTCTGCGACTTTCCGAAGACGAGATATGAACGATTAAAATATTTATTTTGCGACATGACCAATTTACACTCCCTTTATTTCAATCGGATTAAAATTTATACACGTCTAATAACTCATGATACGGCAATTCTATGGTAACAATGAATTCTTATAGTACTCACCAAAATAAGACGAAAATTAAGAATACCATTTTTCGAGATTTCGCTTAGTTTTCGAGATATCCAGTTTAAAAATACTGTTTTTTGTATTCATTTTCTTTTTCAATTGTTTTTTTTTTATAGAAACCACGGAAACCGTAGTATCACTAGTTCCGTGTCGCGCCGCTACTGACGACGGATTGTTTTAGAAAATGAATATTAATTAAAAAATGATTAGTAAATACCCAAAAAATTTCGAATATGTAAAAGTCGTTGCCGTTGGATTTTAGGCAATTAGGTTGGCGTTAGCCCCTTCCAAAATTTGTTCGGGAACCCATTTTTTTATCTAAATGAACCGAGATGATGAATAGAACCGAACCTATGAAGAGTTCTAAAAGTGAAAATTGCCAACGCCCACTGGCGCTCATTTGAGACAATTTGAGGTCATAAACTCAATTTCAGTTCAAATTTGTAGTTTAAAATTTTATTTTTACTTTCCTACTTATTTTAGCTAGTTCTAAAAGAATCCGTCATCAGATAGCGGCGCCACACGGAACCCATGATACTACGGTTTCCGTGGTTTCTATAAAAAACAATTGAAAAATAAAAGAAAATAAATACAAAAAACAGTATTTTTTAAACTGGATATCTCGAAAACTAAGCGAATTCTCGAAAAATGGTATTCTTCATTTTCTTCTTATTTTGGTGAGTACTATAAGAATCCATGGTCAGATCGTGGCGCCACAGCTACCGTAGAATACCCCAGGACTCTGTATTGGGCTTTAATTAATAATTTTAATAAAAAATTTAGTTGAAAAGTAATGGATAGTTAATTAAGTAAATGTTATAATTCACATTATTTCTAAATGTTATTATTTTTTACAAGTTGCAAGGATAGTGAAGAAAAACATTATTTCATTTTCAAATAAGATGTATTTATTGAACTGTCATTCTTTTTTTCCCCCTTTTTCCTTTAAAACCAACGTTTCGGAGGATTCTTCCCTCCTTCAGGGTTTCAAAGGGTTAAAGAAGGAAACAAACAAGATCCTTCCTTCTTCTCTTCTTAAGCAGTGTTTGAAATTTGTCCTTTCTTAACAGAAACATTAAATATAATTTTTTTTCCCTTAATTAAATTTATTTGTCATGAACTATTATAGTGGGTTTTAAAATTAAAAAAATCACGTAGGCGTCGTTTCGATTATGATTAATATAGATATAGATAGATTAGATAAATAGATTTAAGATGAAGTGGAGAAACGTAGTCTAAAAAAATGCATATTTAAATGTATATTACACATTTTCCCCACCACAAAATAACATATTTTTTTCTGGAAAATGTGTTATATGTTTCTAAAACTGAAATAAATAAAAATAAAACACAAATACATACCACTAGATCGATCCCATTTTCGAATAGCCCCCTTGTGGGGCGTGGGCCCCACGTTGGGAAACACTGCTATAGACACCGTCTAGAGACTCCGTACTTTGTCTCGTCTCGCGTCCACACTATGATGTGAATTTCTCAGTCTCATCTTCGTAGTCCACCATAGAGGGCATTGTTTTGTGTGGAATGAGTTCCTACTTAGTGCTAATTACAAGGTAAAAGGACTATGGATTTTCTTTTCTATCTCCGCCACTGTCACATTGTGCTTTACAGCCAGAGTTTCTTAGTCTCATCTTCGCAGTACACCATAGAGGGCATTGTTTTGTGTGGAAGGAGTTCCTACTTAGTGCTAATTACAAGTGAAAGAACTATGGATTTTCTTTTCTATCTCCACCACTGTCACATTGTGCTTTGCAGCCAGAGTTTCTCAGTATCATCTTCGCAGTACACCATAGAGGACATTGTTTTGTGTGGAATGGGTTCCTACCTAGTGCTAATTACAAGTGAAAGAACTATGGATTTTCTTTTCTATCTCCACCACTGTCCCATTGTGCTATGCAGCCAGAGATTCCAGGGCCACTTTTCTTTTTATCCGGTTTTTGTAGTCGGGACTCGTAACAATCCCACAAACAATAAGACGTATGGTAATCTTCAATTACTTTTAAAACTTTCTCGTTAGACCACATGTTTTCAAAAGAACTGTAAAACTTTGGAAAAGAACTGTAAACGGCCGAACCACACCACTTGGTAGCTGGGACCACACTGTCAAAATGTTCCACAACATGTCTAACGTTGCATGCGGTCTCCCATTCCGATCGGGAGACTTTAGACCTGTGATTTTTGGTCTCGCAACAATCCCGTAGACGGAATTTGTCTATAGACATGTCTACGTAGACAACCTGAGAAATACGTCTCAGAGACCAAAATCGCGCAACATGTCTACCAGTATGTACTAGGCTTAAAGCTCCAGTGCTCCTCAGGCACCTCTTGAGTTTAGGTGCTTAGATACAAGATGAAAATTTTAGACCTTGAAGTGATCGTTCAGTTGCTAAATAACGGAGAGTAACAGCCAAATGTTCTTCTGCACTTATGCTAGCTCTCATAATTGTATCTTTTTTATGATATAAGAGCGAACTAAATTTAAAATAACCTGAGACCCCTTGAAACAAAAAAATAAAATTCTCTATATTGAAAAATAAAACATGTTTCTAGTTTCTTAAAAATAATTTGCCTACATTGGTACTCTTAGGGCTAGTTGTATGTCGGTTGGTAAAGTCTTTGTAAAGTTGACAAAGGGTAAAACCTTAGAATTCGCCTTGTCCCCGACCGGATGGCCAATCAGATGATATCCACTTTGATCTGATTGGCCGTCCGGCCGGACACAAGGTGAATTCTAAGGTTTTACCCTTTGTCAACTTTTACAGGGACTTTACCAACCGACATACAACTGGCCCTTAGACTATGAGTCACAAGATATGTTTCTCAGTTCGTATTTCAATTTATTAACCTAATTATTAAAAAAAATTTTTTTTTTTATTCTCTTTTAGTATCCAGTCAGGCATGGACTTGTTGAAGATTGGGATCTTATGGAAAGATTTCTTGAGCAATGTATTTTTAAATATCTAAGAGCTGAACCCGAGGACCATTATTTTCTACTAACAGAGCCTCCACTGAATACGCCTGAAAACAGAGAATATACAGCAGGTATAACCAAAAAATTTTAAATATCTTTTTAAAAATAACTTTTTTTAACAAAAAATTAACAAATGTTTTTACAAAATCACTAAATGATTTGAATAAAGATAAATGAAATATAGTATATCCAAATGGTATTTTATGAATTAAACTTTAATAGATTCAAAAATTATTGGATAAAAAATGTTTCACCAAGTACCAACATCAAATTCCTTAAAACCATTTAATAGATTCAATGATTTTTATAATGTAAAATTATCACATTATTTTAAATGTTTATATTGTTTAGACCTCCATTTGTGAATTAAATCCCTTATGACCTCCACAGACTGAAATTCGCTTTCTGCCACCTAGTTTCCCGCGACCTATAACCTTCAGATGTTTAAGACCCGCATCCTTGATACCTTCGACTCCAATCCATCCCATAAAATCTCTTCTTCCGATTAAGTGGCCAATACATGCCTTTAGGGGCTTGATCTACAACAATATTATTAAAAAAAAAATTGAAAGTTGCTTGATCTAAACAGTCTAAACCGAAAAATAATCCTTCAAAATTATTATCACATCATTATTATAAAAAAAAATATTATCACAGCATAATTATCAAAATTTTGAATTTTTTAGAAATAATGTTTGAATCTTTCAATGTACCTGGATTGTACATTGCGGTTCAAGCTGTTCTTGCCCTTGCGGCTTCCTGGGCATCAAGACCCGTGAGTGAACGAACTTTAACTGGAATTGTCGTCGATAGCGGAGATGGAGTCACTCATGTCATTCCAGTGGTATGTTTATATATACAAATTCAAAAATTAAAATACACTAGAGTCCCGAAAACTCGGTATTCGATAAATAACCCGGCAATCCGGATAACTCGACCACACCCTGGCAGGGCGAAAAAAACCCGGTTTTCGCAATGTTGGCTAGTTAATTTTCATTATAGACAGATTTATGCCTTCATAAAGTATTTTTCTGAGGTCTGTCTTATCAGGTAAATTACTGTACACTTCATTCATTCATTTTCATTTTCATGTAGTAAAGGCTCTATGTCTTCATAAAGTACGTACTTTTCCTTTCTTTAAGGTAGTTGTTCCGCCAAATGGGTTTTCTTAGGATTTTTGAAATTTAGACAGATTATTATTTAAATACTTCTGCATCGATTGGTGGCAAAATGAAATTTATGAACAATATTGTTCCGGAGATATTAAATTCCAAAGATAGTTTTTCAGACTCTTATACATTGCTCTATACGGGATATCGGAAAATTTACATACATATTTAATTATAATTAAGAAACCCTTCTTACCATTTTTATAAAAAACTAAACCAACATTAAACAATAACCAATACATATTTTAAGACAATTTTGATTCATAGTTACAACACAGTTTCTGAGATAATAATGAATAAATAATGAAAAATGTATAAAAAAAATTTTTACACTAAAAACAATTTGGCAACAGCGTATTTATTTAAACAGCGAAAGATGTATAAAGCGCGCATGCGCTAAATTTTTTCAAAATTATAATTTTCATAAGGTGTAACGTAGGCGTTGATTACATTGTTAAAAAATAACAAAAATTTTTATAGAAATTTTTTAACTTTTAAAATGTATTTTATCTGTCATTTTAATATAAACATATTCAATCTCTTACAATGGTGCCAGATTTGTCAAACGAGCACGGGATTGGCTAGAATCGGTACATAAACAGCAAAAAGTTTTGGGCTTATGAATTATGAATCCTTATTGTGTTCTATATACTCTAGCATTAACTTTTTGCTAGTATTGTTGCGAATCAACTACCTTAAACCAAGTTTTCGGGACCATTGTATTTATTTTTTGAAAGTTGACCAACTTACTTTGTAGATATTTTCGAGTTTAGAATTTATTTATTTTGAATTGTCTTTGAAATATGTTTTTATTTCTTTATATAGAGCTTCATTTGTTTTGTTTCAGGCTGAAGGATATGTCATTGGAAGTTGTATTAAACATATTCCCATTGCAGGCCGGAATATTACATATTTTATTCAATCTTTATTAAGGGAACGTGAAATTGGAATTCCACCTGAACAATCTTTAGAAACTGCAAAAGCTATCAAAGAACGATATTGTTATATATGTCCTGATATTGCAAAGGAATTTGCTAAATATGATTCTGATTCTTCAAAATGGATGAAGAAATATGAAGGAGTAAATGCAGTTACAAAAAATCCTTTTATTGTTGATGTTGGTTATGAACGATTTTTAGGACCTGAAATTTTTTTTCATCCTGAAGTAAATAGAATTATCAATTTCAATATATCAGGTTTTTTTTTATTTATTATCCAAAACCCTTTTTTTTTTTTAGTTTTCAAATCCTGATTTTACAACTCCGCTTTCTGAAATAGTGGATACAGTTATTCAAAATTGCCCAATTGATGTAAGACGGCCTCTTTATAATAATATCGTACTCTCAGGAGGCTCTACCATGTTTCGTGATTTTGGTCGTCGTTTACAACGGGATATCAAGCGTTCAGTCGATGCAAGATTAAAATTAAGTGAATCTTTGAGTGGAAGCAGAATCAAGGTTTATAAATAAAATGAATATATAAAAATAAGTTAAAAATTAATCAATGTCATATCAAGAAATATACAGGGTGTTCCACAGAACTCGTTCATTAAAAGTTTTCATGGAAGGAGTTGAGAGAAAATTTTGAACTTTGACATATTTATGTTTTGGAATATGCTCTTTTTAAATAAATTATTAACAACTTTTGGATACTTTCTGCTTTGCCGCAATCGCTATCAACTTTCTTATTTTCTATGGAACCCAGCAAATATTTTTCCATCATTAGATTAATTGTTAAAAACTAAGATGATTTTGTATAATGCACTTGATGTCTAAAATGTATAATTTCTGAGTTATTTTAGATAGTTTATAAAATCTACCAATTTAGCGTTCATCTTTAAAAATTAATAATAATTAAACTATTGTTTTTAGAATTAATTTGATCAATCAGAACTCTTAATTAGACATTAAAGAATCTTACTTAATCATAAAAATTCAAATTTTATATCCAGCAAGACCATAATTATCTTTTATTTCTGAAAATCAAAAAGCTGTTAATATTCAATTTTTTCAAATGGAACAAGGCATAAATTTTAGTATTTTTGAATTCTACATAAAAATTCAATAGAAGTTTATTAAATATTCCCTATACCTAAAATGAATAGTTTTTAAATAAAAAATATTTTAAATTTCACTCATCTAGATCTTATTTATACATACCTACGAGTGAAATTTAAAATATTTTTTATTTAAAAAACTATTCATTTTAGGTATAGGGAATATTTAATAAACTTCTATTGAATTTTTATGTAGAATTCAAAAATACTAAAATTTATGCCATGTTCGTCCACAAAAATTTGGTAACGCACGGACTAACGGACAACCAGACAACCAGACAGACTAACTAACAGACATTTTGACAAAACAATTATTATCTAAAATATGATTTTTTCGATGTTCACTTATTAGGGCTTTTTTGTAGAGCGAAATGCCATAGTTTCGCTCAATTTTTTTAATCAAAATAGTTTAAGCCGTTTTTTGAGATATTTCGAAAAAAACACTTTTTTCATGCACGATTACTATATTTGACCATACCCTGTATGATAAAGTAAAATGGAGTTAGCAGGTTTACACTCTAAGCCGACGATATGATTTCTTCTTTTTCAAGTAGAGTAGAATTTGAATTTTTCTAATAATAATAATATAATTAATATCTGTTTTTATTATCAAGCCAAAACCTATAGATGTACAAGTTATATCACATCATATGCAACGATATGCTGTCTGGTTTGGAGGAAGCATGCTCGCCTCAACAGTAAGCTATTTTATTTTATTTTCTGACCATTTTCTAATTCTATTGACCTTACTTTATTTCTCTTTCTCAGCCTGAATTCTATCAAGTTTGTCATACTAAAGCTGCATACGAAGAATATGGGCCAAGCATATGTCGTCATAATCCAGTATTTGGAGCCATGACATAAGCTCAACAGATTTAAATAGAATTAATTCCTAACAGGAGTTCGAACTACGGTGCAATCACAAATAATTTTTAGGTTACCATTGTGATTTCTAAAAAAATGAATGCGATAATATAATTTGGTATCATATAAATTATTTGAAAATTATTTATCAATATGTCTCAACTGTTTATAATTATATTTGATTATAACTTTGCATTTACTTTCTACATTTTTTTTAATATTACTATGACCAATTAAGTATTTCTATATAATTTTTAATTTTTCTTAAGGTAGTTGTTCCGCCAAATGGGTTTTCTTAGGATTTTTTGAAATTTAGATAGATTATTATTTAAATACTTCTGCATCGATTGGTGGCAAAATGAAATTTATGAACAATATAGTTCCGGAGATATTAACTTCCAAAGATAGTTTTTCTGACTCTTATACATTGTATTATACGGATATCGGAATTACATACATATTTAATTACAATTAAGAAACCCTTCTTACCATTGTTATAAAAAACTAAACCAACATTAAACAATAACCAATACATATTTTAAGACAATTTTGATTCATAGTTACAACACAGTTTCTGAGATAATAATGAAAAATGTATAAAAAAAATTTACACTAAAAACAATTTGGCAACAGCGTATTTATTTAAACAGCGAAAGATGCGCGCATGCGCTAGATTTTTTCAAAATTATAATTTTCATAAGGTGTAACTTAGGCGTTGATTACATTTGTTAAAAAATAACAAAACAATTTTTATAGAAATTTTTTAACTTTTAAAATGTATTTTATCTGTCATTTTAATATAAAAATATTCAATCTCTTACAATGGTGCCAAATTTGTCAAACGACCATGGGATTGCCTAGAATCGGTACATAAACAGCAAAAAGTTTTGGGCTTATGAATTATGAATCCTTATTGTCTGTTCTATATACTCTAGCATTAACTTTTTGCTAGTATTGTCGCGAAACAACTACCTTAAACTGTAGGAGAAAAGCAATATCTTCTAATTTTCTAAATTTTAAAAATCTTTAGGTTACTAGATAGTATCTTATTAGATAACACACAATTTTACTAGATAGTTAATTTTAGAGATTTTCAATTCTCATAAAAACTATATGAAAATTTAATTAATATACTATCTTTAGACTTTAAATAGTTTCTATTCTAAAATTTTAAAAATAAATCACAAATAAAGATGTACAAAAATAATAAATTAATACATTGGTATTTAAACGAAAAATCAAAATTTTTAAAAGATGTGATTAAGTAAAAATTTATTATACCTATGGAAATATTTTAAATTATTACATTGATTAGAAGGAAAATATAAAAGAAAATAATACAACTTTGATTTATTAAAATTAATGGGAAATCCTACAATTATTTTTGGATTAAATTTATTTAATTGAAAATATTGTAAATGAATAAGAAAATATATGAAATATTATAAAATAAAGTATCTACAATTAATTTTATCATTAAATCATTCATTATTCATAAAATATATACAATTTTTTTTAAAACATTACATATTTAATTTACATTATCTTTAAATCATTATTACTTTAACATAATAAATGTTTTTCTATTCTATTATATTAAAAACAAATAATAATAACAATAAAAGCATAAATTAAAGAAAGAAATGTATTTCTTTATTAATTATTATTATTAAAGTTGTTATAGGAATATAAGGACTATCTTTTATGCAGATAATTTATATTTTATAAAAGAATATATATATATATATATTCTTTTATTTACTATGTTTCACTTATAGCCAACCCCGCTTTCCTTAGAAGTAATTTATATTTTATTGGCAGCGTTATTGATGTTGATGACTTGCCTAGATATGTTTACTAAGAAAGAATAATTATAAAAATGACAAATATGCAAGGAAGTTAACTATTTGAGCCTCTGAAGAAGTCAACAAAGTTGACAAAACGTTGGCAATAAAATATAAATTATTATCTGCATAAAAGATATAGTCCTTATTTCCCTATAACAACTTTAATAATTTAATCGATGACATAATAACTAATCAAAATAATTATTATTATTTAAAATTAAAAATTTACCTTCTGAAATAGTTCAAGAAATAGCTAAAATGCAATTGGAAAAATAAGTAAATGAATATATATAAAATAAACTTGCAACGGATCGTTGCTAAACTTTATCCAAATTCATTTGAAATATTAATATGTTTATTCCTTTATTATTAATCAGATATCACTTGCAATTTGCAGTTCATGTTGACTTTAATTCAAAAATAGTGATTGATTTTCATCTATTAGGTACTTGAGGAATAACCATTCTATATTGGATTTTTGACGTTTCGGTTTTTATTAGTAACCATTGCTGAAGACATGGAGGAATCGGCTTAAAATCAAAAATAACGATCGATTCTTATCTAATACTAGAGGAATAACCTTATTGCATTCCATTTTTGATGTTTTGACTATTAATGGCAACCTCTACTGAAAACGTGGAAGAATCGACTTAAAATCAAAAAGACTAAATTCTTTTATGGCAAACAACTGAAGCTTGAGTTGGCAATTTCTAAGCGAGGCTTAGCCCATAAGGGTCTAGTTTCAGGATAACTAATTTTGTATATAATATGAATATTTAAGAAAATAAGCTGACGTGTTCTGATGTGGCCATCCACTTGACTTTACCATACAACCTGGCCCCTAAAATTATTTATAATCATGTAAGAGAGGTTTTTTTTGCATTTTTAGACTTCTGGGGTCCCACTGATATGTATACAAAATTTTGTTGAGTTTGCTCAAACGGCCTAGATTTTTAATTTTTAACTCCCCCTCCACCCCCCTTAATTTTGGGTCGATATGCACCAAAATCTAATCAGCTCTTAATCTCAATGGACCAAAATTACGTATGAAATTTGGTTTCGATATTCCCACTAGTTTTTGAGCTAGCTCGTCCACAAAAATTTGGTAACGCACAGACTAACAGACAGACAACCAGACTACAGACATTTTGTCAAAACAATTATTATCTTGAAAAATATAATTTTTTCGATGTTCACTTATTAGAGCTTTTTTGTAGAGCGAAATGCCATGGTTTCGCTCAATTTTTTTAATCAAAATAGTTTCAGCCGTTTTTGAGATATAAAGAAGAAAAAACACTTTTTCATTCACGATTACAATACTTGACCATACCCTGAATGGTAAAGTAAAAATGAACAATAAAGGCTTAGATTAATATATTATTTTTCGGCTTATTAAATGGTCAGCTAAATATTGAAGTTTTGGTCAGTTCTAAAATATTTTCTCTTAGCAAATATAGGGAATTGAGACGCTACAAGTGGCCAGCAAGAATAAGAAAAATGAGCAAATAATGTCATATTCTTACTGGCTTACCGACTGAGTAAGAGCAAAAAAAAATTTCAATATCCACGCAATACGGACCCCATGAAAAATAATATTTATAATTAAAAAAGACTGATGATGAAGGCCAAGCCTTCGAAACTATAGTCCCAAACAAATAAATAAATTTGATATATACCTATGTGTGTATGTTTATTTGCATCAAGCCGAGGACAACCTCCTTGTTTCTTTTTATGAATGTCATATTGGGCAGCTCTGAAATTGGTTGCATAGCTTATTATAAATATATCTGCAGCAATATTAGTAATAGAGTCAGATTTAATAAAATTTTAGCAAGCAGTAAAATTAACTTTATTTCTACAGCAACAAATGTGCGCAACTTCTTGCTGAATTTATTAATTTATTGAAAAATATTTTAATGTAATAAATTTAATGAATAAATGACTACACTATACCTATGGTTATCTTATTTAGTAAACTAAATTAAAATAAAACTAAGAAAATATTGAAACAAAATGTTTAATAAAGATGAGATCAATCAAAGTTGTCAAACGAATGGCCAATCCAATCACTTTAACCAAACAGGAGGCCGATTTTTCAGTAAAATCACACTTCAATTAAATATAATAAAGCTCATTTTAAATTAATAAAGTAAAGGGAGTGTAGATAATTAAGTAATGGAGAGGGATTCAGCCAATGGGTAGCCTCTGTTGAATAAAAACTCCCAATTATGGAAAACGTTTCGGCTTTAATTAATTAAAGCCGAAACGTTTTCCATAATTGGGAGTTTTTTATTCAGCAGAGGCTACCCATTGGCTGAATCCTCTCCATTACTTAATTATATACATATACAGCCATCAAAATTGTATCAACTTTAAAGGGAGTGTAGATTCACAGTGAATGAAATAAAACTCAAATAGGTTTTTTATTTTTGTTTTATTATTTTAAATCAATAGAAGGATAAAAGTGTCCTTATACACAATAATACAATCGAAAATCTTTTACAAAATAAAATTTAGGGAACGCGGTGTTGGTTTATCCACTCAGCTACCCTATAGCTAATATGTTTCGCAAACTTGATATCACCCCCGCATTCTATAACAGGAACAACCTTTCATCCATATTGGTTAACAATAAAATCGATATAATTAAACCAACAACAATGAGTGGTGTATATAAATTGCAATGTAATGACTGTCAATCATTTTATATCGGGCAAACAGGTAGATCTTTCAATCAACGCCACGTTGAACATATGAGATCTCTTCGCAATCTACAGGTGAATAGTTTGAACCCAAATGCCCCCCCCCCTCTTAGTTATACCTCGGCTTTTGAAGATCATTTGTTTGACCACAACCATTCACCTTCATCGACCAACCCTTTACATTTTATTCCAAAAAGTAGGAAATTGGATTTATTGGAGTCAGCTGAAATTAAAAAGGCCATACACCTTAATCAAAACATCTTGAACAATCAAACAAGGCATAAATTTTAGTATTTTTGAATTCTACATAAAAATTCAATAGAAGTTTATTAAATATTCCCTAAACCTAAAATGAATAGTTTTTAAATAAAAAATATTTTAAATTTCACTCATCTAGATCTTATTTATACATACCTACGAGTGAAATTTAAAATATTTTTTATTTAAAAAACTATTCATTTTAGGTATAGGGAATATTTAATAAAGTTCTATTGAATTTTTATGTAGAATTCAAAAATACTAAAATTTATGCCATGTTCGTCCACAAATATTTCTACTATTTTGGTAAAAATTCTAAATATTCTCAAGATGCTCATCAAGGCTAAAGACGGGACTGAGCGCCTGCATATTCTCCTGGAGGAAGGAGTTGCATTATTAGGATAATGGCAGTCTCAGGGCCAGTTGTATGTCTGTTGGTAAAGTCTTTGTAAAAGTTGACAAAGGGTAAAAGGTAAAACCTTTACAAAGACTTTACCAACCGATATACAACTGGCCCTCAGAGTGCAATCCAGGACTCTACGCATCATTACTTTGATTACCCCTCCCGGAAAAACCCCCAAACTAGTCCAAATAACCCTCTGATAGTTTAGCTCTACAGGACATATGTCACCTCATCTTTCATCATACCATCATTTTTCTCATAAAAAAAGACAAAGAGTTTTTTTTTTATTTTATCAATTTTTTCCTCATATTTGAAAACTCGGACTAAAAATATTATCGCAAGCTAGAAGAGATCAAGTACAGTCGATGGTGGGGAAGTAATCTCCGAAATTGAAGCCTCAAATACAATGTATACATTATTTCATGTAAAAAAATTATTATTTATTAAATAATTATTTATCTAATTATTGTGGGACGAAATTGTTTACATCGACTTGCGAGTGCCCGCGAGTGGTGAGGCGAGGCGCGAGCGCGAATATGTAAACCTTACTTAAGAAAGCGTATCTAGCCTTAAAATTTTGTTGACTTTTCCCCTCCTTTTATTTATTACTAGCTGCAAGGCCCGCCTTCGGCGGCCCTCTTGCTAGCCAGGGGGCACGCCCCCTAGACCCCCAACCCACGAACCCCACCTTCACACCCCATTCCCCCCGAAACCCACATAGCACCCCTTCCCCCCGCACCATGCACCCCTGCCCAACCTCCGCACCCACACCACCACCCTAACACTCCACTCCGCACCCCACCCACCTCTGACCCCCACCCCCCGTACCACCCCACTACGCCTCTCCCCTGAACCCCCACTCTACCAACCCTGCACCACCACACCCCACACTCCTGGCCTCCTCCCCCGAACCACAACCCCGCCCAGCCCCCTGGACCCCCGCTACGCCCCCTAGACTCCACCCCGCTAAACCCCCTCCACTCCCACTCTACGCCGCCTCACTCCCTCACCCCACCTCCATTCCACCCGCGGGCCCTAATACCACCCCCACCCCATTCCCTAACCCACCCTCCGCACCCAGTTTTTCCATTTCTAGCCTTCTAGTGAACCAGAGATTATTTATACAAAATTTGGTTGAGTTTGGCCCAAGAGCAAGAATTTTCATTTTTTGACCTTCTCCCCCCCATTTTGGGTGGTTAGTTTTTGCATTTCTAGCCTTCTAGTGACCCATAGATTATGTATACAAAATTTAGTTGAGTTTGGTCCAAGAGCAAGAATTTTCATTTTTTGACCCCCTCCCCATTTTGGGTGGTTAGTTGTTGCATTTCTAGCTCTCTAGAGGCCCACAGATATCCACGATACTCGTTTAAAACAAGTTTTTAATATTTTTTAAATATACTTAAATTTAAGAAAAGCGTTTATTATTGAATAGTTAATAAAAATTCAATGTAGGTAAATTGAAATCTGTTCAATATATAGCTATATTTTTCGACAATATCAGGATATTCTAGATATTTGAATAGTAGATACTCTTAAAAATGTATCTTTAACAAAATTGCATATTGCTAAATGATAAGAATCGTTTTATTTAATTTTAATTTGGTTAAAATTTCGCGCCCTCTCAAACTGGCAGACATTCCTTGTTTGCTTCAATTGTACGTTCTACTTCCGAAGTTACCTTCTTGTTTTTTTTCTACAATTAATAAGATCTATAAAAGAAACCTGGTCTCCTAAGATTCCTTAATTGGAGTCTGGACCAGGACTCGAGTTTCTTTTCTTTTCTCAATTTGTGTATTTCTCTCAGCCAGTGTTAATTGGTTTTGCTGCAACGGTGAATAAATTCGTGCAGTGACTTGGGCAGCCAAGAACATTTACATTTTTCCTCACTTGCCTCTTTTCTTAAGCAAAACAACAAAATGAAGCTTTTATCTTAATATTTTCGAGAACACCACATTTGATGAATAGTCATATCTGACCTCAGGATTAATTAAGTATATTGAAATTGATCTTCCTTATTTAATTATTTATTCTTCTCTCCCGTATTTGTGAAATTCAATTTGTTTTTATTTGCATAAAATTATTTAATATTATTTTTCCTAATAATTCCATTCAGATTCAAAATCCCATACTTAAATCATTCTCGTTTTTCTTTTTGACAGGTAGTCGAAATGGGATTTGAAGTAACCCGATTTAAAGGGGAAGTAGATGAAGAATTAGTTTGTCCAATTTGTTTAGGTGTACTTGAGGAACCTGTTCAGGTAAATGATTTTTTTTTTTTTAATTGAAATGTTTTCTCTTTACTTATTATATCTTTAAAAAACAAATATTAGGCTCCTAGTTGTGAACATGCCTTTTGTCGAGGATGTATTTTAGAATGGATTAATAGACAAGCAACTTGTCCCATAGATAGAAAAGAAATTACATCAGCACAACTAAGACCTGTTCCTCGAATATTGAGTAATTTACTCTCTCGGTATGTATAACACAAATATTTTTAATTTTTTTTAATTAAGTATAAAGATTTTTCATTGTGAGTAGCACAGAATTTTATTAGAATAATCAAAGATAAATATATAAATATTTATAAAATATAAATATCGTCGCCTTAGAGCTGAGGTCGGGGAACTTTTTTAGCTATTACCCCAAAATATTTTTCCATAGGTCGCTATTACCCCTTCATGAAAAGCAAAAAAAAAGCAAGGTAAATGTATCTTATCTTTTTATATTAAACGAGCAATTCTTGTATATATATTTAGAATCGGTTCGTCGAAAAAGGGCTCTAACGATTTGGATGAAATTCACGGGTTAGGGGGGTTCTTGTGTTGACAATTCGATCTATCAAGGTATCATCTTCGGCTAAGTTATTTTTGATGGGTTTTTTGTTAATTGAAATAATTATTCACAGGTGGTTGTTGGAATAAAAATTTATAATTACATTTCTTTCAATTTATTTTTAATAAAATTATTTGGTTTTTTTATTTTAAATTGCACTAATAGATCATTACAAATGTTATTATATATTAGAATTTGCCAATTTGATTAAATAAAGGTATTTTTCTATAAAATAATTTAATAGAATATCAATTTTATTCTCTTAAAAAATCCGACAATTCGAAGGATCATACCTCCTTCTTCATGATTTAAAAGGGTCAAAATAAGGGAAGGGGTGTAAATTAGTCATGTCGGAAAATAAATATTTTAATCGTTCATATCTCGTCTTCGGAAAGTCGCAGAGCCTTGAAATTTGAAACTTAAGCTATTTAGAAGCAAAAAGTTACCGAGCATCGCTCGGTACTCCAGGCACTTATTTATTATTTATTGAATTAATTGGAATTTACATGAAAACTCTCTGTAAGTAAATAAAAATTGTAAACATTAACATAATTCAAACGCTTTTACGTTTTAGAAAAATGATGTTGTTTCATTTTCGCTAAAATAACTTCAAAATTAGGACTTTTTGACATGAGCGCAATTTGAATACAATCCTCGGCATTCAGCCGATTTCTTGCCGGGTTTAACTGACTGCTTTTTAAAAAGAAAAAAATACACCAACACTCATCATGACAAATAATGCATAACTTTTATTAATGTTTTTATATTTTTTTTAACTTTTATTAATTTTAAGATTTTGAATTCCTGGAAAAGCTATCAAACTAACAATACTATAATAGTTTATAAAATAAATTTTTTTAAAAATATCCTTTTTACCCCCGATAGTTTCATTTTTACCCCATTTGGGGTAATTTACCCTGGTTCCCCGACCCCTGCCTTAGAGAGTAAACTTTATTTCTTGTATTTTTATATTATGATTGATATGTCACCTTATACAAGCAAATCATAAGATGGTGTCATCTATTAAATCCGATGGAATGAAATATTTTTAATTATATGTCATCGGATGAAACATTTACGTTTTAGAAATAAAAAAACAAAATTAATTTTTCAAGATACTATTTATTTAACTTAAGTTACATAGTTGTGGTTATATGCCATTTACTTTACGTAGAGAAAATGATGTCAGGAAGGTGACGTCCTTCTTCCCTGAGGCAATTTTCTATTCTGTCCAGGAAGCTCCTCCACACTCGTTCCAGTGTATTCTCAGTGATCAACGCCACCTCAGTACGTATCGCCGCTTTCAAGTCATCTAAAGTACGGGGTTTATGTCGATAAACTTGCTCTTTCAAATGTCCCCACAAATAAAAATCACACATGTTAAGGTCCGGAGATCGAGGAGGCCACTGCACATCCCCAAATCTTGAAATCAGGTGGCCTGTCAGGACCCGTGGAGGAGCTTCCTGGACAGAATAGAAAAATGCCTCAGGGAAGAAGGACGTCACCTTCATGACATCATTTTCTCTACGTAAAGTAAATGGCGTATAACCACAACTATGTAACTTAAGTTAAATAAATAGTATCTTGAAAAATTAATATTGTTTTTTTATTTCTAAAACGTAAATGTTTCTCGTGGTCACCCTGTACTTTGTAAATCATAAGTTTCCTGTATTTGATTCGATCGCGAATCGAATGCAGATGATTTTTCTCAAATATTAAGTGAAAATAATATCCGAATTTATATATTTCTAACTTGAAATAGTGAAGTTAAATTTTCTCATTAATATATCAAAGAATAATTAACACATTAACGAGAATTGCTTTTGATCGCGCTTTTTAAACAAGATAAGTATCGCGAGACTACTGCTATTGGAGTCTGCTGAGTCTTAAGTCTGGACCAAGAGAGAATGAAAAAGATGTGATCCATTTGGCTATAATCCAGCATCATTTCGCGATTGGCCCGCATGACACTTTTTAAATCAATCACTGATTTGGATCATCAAATGAATTTTAAATCTGAGATGTTATATATTCAATCACATCTTTTTGATTCTCTCTTGGTCCAGACTTAAGACTCAGCAGACTCCAATAGCAGTGGTCTCGCGATATTTATCTTGTTTTAAAAGCGCGATCAAAAACAATTCTCGTTAATGTGTTAATTTTTCTTTAAAAATTAACTTATACTTTGTATTTCTTGTATGTTTATATTATGATTGAGGGGTGAACCGCGATTGGAATTAGGTGTACACCGTCTTTGGAATTATTTTGGAATTCATTAGATAATTTATTGTCATTTACTTGGAAATTAAAGTGGAAGTGGAAGTAGGTGTACACAATTTTAGGTCGCGGTACATCTCTCGATTATGATTAACGTATCACCTTATATTTTTGTAAATTTATTTTGTACTTGTATTGTCATGTATAAGGACACTTTTGTCCTACTGATTTAAAATAAAATAAACCTGCTAACTCACTATAAGGATATTTTACAAGGCAAACACAAAACTTCACAAAATTTATATTGTTGATTAGGAAAGAAACCATTTTTCACATTTTTTTTCTACAACTTAGGATCGTAATTTTAAGTAGCAGTTTTACTTACACGATGCTGCATCTCTTTTTCTTTCGAACGGTATTAATATGTCATATGTGATAAAAAATGGATTTAGCAGGTTTACACTCTAAGGCGACGATATATAAATATCTCTAAATATATAAATATCTATAAAATATAGAAGCCGTTTATTTTGAAAGTGGCTTAAGTCCAATTTTGAAAAAAAATGTCAGTTTCAGTTAGACATAGATGTCTTCTTTTCATATTTATAATATCTCAGTCAATAAAGTACAATATCCTCATGAATTCATCATAATAAAGGTATCGAAATATATATAAATAGGTATATCACGTACTACTAAAGGGCATTTGTGCCTGTCTCTGAAACTACCTCTCTACTTACCTATGTCCGTCCCTTCAGGAGTTGGGAGATGAGGTCCTGGGGGTACGGGCTCCAAGGTTGGGGAGTCATAGGATGGGGGCCCAGGGGGCTACTAAGGGGATTTGTGCCTATGTCTGTACCTATATATATACCTATGTGAGGTTGGGAGGTGGGATCCAGGGGAAAGGTGGGAGTCAAGGGGATGCGGGGTCCATGGAGTAGGTTTACTTGGTTGGAGGGTGATCAGAGGCGGGGGAGAAGTTTCGGGGTTGGGGAGAGGGTCAGTGGATGAAGAGTGGTTAGAGATGGAGGAGAGGGAGTTTTCAAATGACGAGGGGTCCTGGTGACTAAGCCCCTTGGCTAGCAAGAGGCCCACCGAAGGCGGGCCTTCCAGCTAGTATATTTATAAAAATATAAATACAAATATCTCGAAATAACAAACAATTTCAAAATAAACGGCTCATATATATAAATATTTATTTATATAATATGTTTTAATAAGATTGATATAATTTTTGGAGACGGACTGATAAGTGAATTAATTGAGTGGATATTGATGAGGCAGTTCTTCACTGACCTTTCAAGACCCCGAAGAATGAGGGAATAAGCCTCCGAAACGTCGGTTTATGAATAAAAAGATAGTTTAAATTATCTTCTTTTTTTGAATTTTGGACTGCCTCATCAATATCCACTGAATTATATGTTTTTTGGATTTTTTTGGAGCTGTAGATTGGAAATAATTAGTTAAATGTTAACGCTATCGAGCATAGTATTTTATTATTATTATGAAATTTAAATGGCTTGCTACGTCCTGGATATATTACTTTTTTAATAATAATTGCTTCTTTCTAGTAATTTTTTTATTAATTCTAGTGCTTTATCCAAATATTTCATGAGCACTACGGCATCTCTTCCTCAGTAGAACTACGGACCAGAATAACAGCGAGTTAGGGCCGGTTGTATGTCGCAAAGTAAATGCTTTTTAGCACTAACAAACGGTAGATGGTAAATGGAGCTACTGGGATGGACTGAAAGTTCCTGTCATCTGATTGGCCATCCCAGTGGCTCCATTTACCATCTACCGTTTGTTAGTGGTAAACAGCATTTACTTTACGACATACAACCGGCCCTTAGTGGGTTCATAGGGCATTAATTGTTTGCTAATTACAGATGTTAAAATTGTAAGATACTCACCCACTTTCTCACCAATAAACCGGCCGCATCAACTTAGACAAATCAACGAAAAAAGCTTGACCATACACTATATACAATCTCACAGTAAAAGATGACAACCATATTTATTAACATTCAATGTTTTAAGGATTAAGTTTTATTATTCATTAACTGGCATACAGTCTATGCATTACTGTTTTGCTGCAGTTTATTGACAGCATCTTCAGTGCTTGTATTGGAACAAAAGACAAACAGATAACAATTTACCTTCATCAGATAGATACATCAATTATTATTTATTAATATTCATATTTATGTGAGAGACACTGCTTTACATATATAGTGAAAAAAATGAAAACATGGCCGAACTAAATTCTTCAGTTCGAAAGTTTATATTCATTAAACATATTAGGTATGTAAAATTATACTAATAACGACTATCTAATTTCCACCTGATGTTATCATCCTATACTACTAAAGTGCATTTGTGCCTGCCTCTGTACCTATAGTATGTACCTACCTATGTACCTATGTCTCCACCCCCTGGGGTCTAGGGGGGGTCCAGGGTTCACCCAATTACCCCCACCTCCCACCCCCTCGGGGGTCCTGGGCTGGGGGTTGGCAGGTAAGGGTATTTCTTTCTGTGTCTGTACCTATATCCAGAGGGCTACTAAAGGGCATTTGTGCCTGTATATATAACTATGTTTGTCCATCCCCCAGGGGGTGGGCGTCCAGGGTGGGGTTTGAAGGTGGGGTCCAGGGCGTGTGGAGTCAGGGACGTGGGGGGTCCAGGGGTACTAAAGGGCATTTCTCTCTGTATCTGTACCTATATCACATACTACTAAAAGGCCTTTGTGCCTGTCTCTGTATGTACCTATGTTTCTATGTCCTCCACCCAGGCAGGGGTTGAGAGGTGGTGGTCAAGGGTGGGGTTGGTGTCCAGGAGAAAGGTGGGGGTTCAGGGCGTGCGGGGTCCAGGGCTAGGGAGTCCATGGGGGTAGGTTTACTAGGGTGGAGGGTGATCAGGAGTGGGGCAGACGTTCCAGGGTTTGGGAGAGAGTCGGTGGGATGGGGAGTGGTTGGAGTTGGTGGAGAGCGAGTGTTCAGGGGTTCCCTTGGCTAGCAAGAGGCCCACCGAAGGTGGGCATTGCATCTAATATATCTATAAATATGAATATTAAGAAATATTAATTGATGTATCTCTTTGATGAAGGTAAATTATTATCTATGTTTGTTGAAGGAGACAATAAAAACACTAAAGTTTCGAGAGCTTTGCCCTCTTCATCAGTCTATTACAATTGATTCACAGGAATTAATGTATGTAACTATAGTCTCGTTATAAATAAATTAAAAATTTATAATTCCAGGAGAAGACACACTCTTTTATTGTCTTCTTCAATTTATAAAAATTCTGCTACTCTCGGCAAAAAGAAACTTTCAATTTAATCTATGTTTGTCTTTTGTTCCAATACAGGCACTGAGGAGGCTGTAAATAAACTGCAGCGAAACAGTATTAGATAGACTGTCTGCCAGTTAATGAATAATAAAACTTAATAATAAAATACTATCCACGATAGTGTTCTCATTTAGCTATTTTCCATTTACAGTTCCAAAAAAATCCAAAAAACATAATATAAATAAATAAAAACAGGAACATGCTATATAAAAATTAACAATATATATAAATATATTCATATATAAATTTATTAAATAAATACAGTTATTTTATTAAACAATAAGTAAAACGTTTAGTTTTCAAATAAGTTTTACTGATTGTTTTATAAAAAAATTATGTTGATTTCTTATAATAATATAAATTATATTACTATATTCAATATACATAGGTAATATAGGTACTATATATATGAAAATAATTCTTTAATAACTATCAGAAAAATGTTTATTAATATTTCAAACATTACCGAAGAAATTCTCATTTTTTAATGAAAATTTTTTAGAATTCATTTGCATTTTTGAAAATAATAAAGTAACTAACAACTTATTTTCAAAAAGAAACTGCATTTTATACATAGTACCTGGCCACCGAGCGATGCTCGGTAACCTTACCCTTTTTTTTTCTTTTCTTTTTTACTTAGGGAAAGTGGTGTAGGTTTAAGGTGAAACATGATATTAATTAATCAAATAAAGTGAGTGTAGTTTCACAATGAATGAAATAAAACTCAAAGAGGTTTATACAAACTCAATATATTTCGGATTATTAGTCCATCATCAGGAGTTTATAGATTAAAAACTGTTTTTAATCTGTAAACTCCTGATGTTTTTAATCTGTAAACTCCTGATGTTTTTAATCTGCAAACTCCTGATGTTTTTAATCTGTAAACTCCTGATGATGGACTAATAATCCGAAATATACTGAGTTTGTATAAACCTCTTTGAGTTTTGTTCCATTCACTGTGAAACTACACTCCCTTTACTTTATTAATTAATCAATCTTTGTCTAAAATTTAATTGAAAAGTTTTTATTTTGCTGAAACTAGCAGAGTTGTTGAATCATAAAGAGAAACAAAGAGGTTGTCCTCTGCTTGATCCAAATAAACAGACACGCATGTTTACTGGCTTGTCGGCTGAGTAACAACAAAAATTTTCAATATCCACGCGATACTGAGCCCATGAAAAATAATATTTATAATTAAAAAAGATTGATGATGAAGGCCAAGCCTTCGAAACTATACTCTCAAACAAATAAATAATATATATACATATCTATATTTAATATATTATATGTGTATATGTTTATTTGCATCAAGAAGAGGACAACCTCTTTGTTTCTCTTAATGATTTGTCTAAAATCGATACTATTTTGATAAAAAGTGATAGTTTTTATAGTACATACTAGGTATTAATAGGTATAATTGTACGATGTATTTGATTAATTATACATATGTATATTTTCAGTTTATACATCACATGTGATAATGCCTCTTATGGGTGTACATCTTTGATAAAACTAGACTCCTTGTCTTCTCATTTACATGAATGTGAGCATAATCCGAAAAGACCTGTACCTTGTACGAGATGTGGGATTGTTTTACCGATGGATGAACTTAAAAGACATAATTGTGTTCGAGAACTTCGAGAATTAATTCATACGCAACAGCAAAAAATCACTGAATTCAAACAAGAAATACAAGAACAAAAACTTCAAATTGCCCAACAACAACGGGATCTTGATATGCTAAAGGTAAAGGTTTAATATATGAATATTAGGGTGGTCCTTATTTTCGGTATTTTCGAATTTTTACGCGGACAAGGGCTCATATGGTTCGAAATAAATAAAAAAAAATATCCCCTAATTTTCAAGTCTGTATCTCAATTACTATATAAGCTGTGCCCTCAGCGATGTAAGTTTCTCATCTCATGGGGATTTTGCCATTGCAAGATCAATTTTTTTATTCCGGCCAAAGTAATGGTTCTAAAAAATTGAAACTCTTTAGACTTTATCCTTATAATAGTAGCTATCCCTCATAATTTTCACAGATTTGTAGCTATTATAATTTTGGAGTCTATAACTTAGTAACACTAAGATATAGCAGTATTTTATCTAGCTGTAACTCCAAAATTATAATAGCTAAAAATTTGTAATAATTCTGATGGATAGCTAGTATTATAAGGATAAAGTCTAAAGAGTTTCAAATTATTTGAATTATTACTTTGGCCGGAATAAAAATTGATATTTTAATGCCAAAAACCCCATGTTATTTAGATGAGAACTTACATCCCTGGGGGCACAGGTTATTATTGAGATAGAGACTTGAAACTTGGGGGATATTTTTATTTATTTATTTCGAAACATATGAGCCTTTGTCCGCGTAAAAATTCCCAAAATAAGGACCACCCTAATGTATATTAAATTTATATTATACACACATCATTTGACATACAAATATTTTTTAAATAATTGAAAAAACTTTTGGAAACTCATAACATTTTTCTTTTAGGAATTTATGATGGTGATGAAAAATTCTAATCCAGAAATGAAAGCCATAGCTGAACAAATGAAAAAAAATGAAATTATTCGTTGGTCAAATTCTTTAACAAGAGCTCGAGTTGTTCGATGGGGTGGAATGATCTCAACTCCTGATGACATTCTTCAGGTATTTTAAATAAATTCATAAGTAATAACATTTAATTAAGTTCAAACTAAAAAGATTTTTTGCGGAGACTCGCAGAGATGTTTTATAAATTAAATTGATGTAAATTAATTTACAATCAATTTTGGCTTCTTCGTTATAGTTGTAATTAACTATAACAATAGGCCACTGTGGGTCAGTGGTTAGAGTGTCGGGACGCTGGCCAGAAGTACGCTGGTTCGAGACTGAGTCTCGGCAGATATTTGCAGCCGCCTCCTCTTGGAAAGCAATGGCAACCTACCAAGAGTATAATTGCCTAGTAACCTCTCCAAACTAGCCGTTCGGAACCGGCGTTAAAAATTAGGTCCCGTTTATCTGTGTAAAAACAGCTAAACACACTCAGCACAGGTATATGTGGAGAGAAGCCGAAACGTCAGGGGGACCAGATATGGCACTTAAAGAAAGAAGAATATAATAACAACTGCTGCAGAGACATGAATTATGATGTATACGCTTATTTCATCGATTACTAGAAAGCTTTCGATAGGGTGCAACACCAGAAAATGATGGAGATCCTAAAACTGGCTGGATTGGATGATAAAGATCTAAGAATTATAGTCAACCTCTATTGGGGACAGCGGGTTACCATCAAGTTGGAAGGGGACAATACTGATGACATCGAAATATTGTGGGGGGTAAAGCAGGGGTGCATATTGTAGCCATTATTATTTAACCTCTATTCTGAGAACATCTTTAGGGAGGCACTTGATGAGATGGAGGCTGGGATACTCTTAAACGGCGAAAGCATCAACAACATCAGAAATGCGGACGATACAGTTATGTTTGCGGATAATTTAAGCGATCTACAACACCTTATAGATCAAATGGTTAAAATAAGCGATTCTTATGGTCTAAGAATAAATAAAAATAAAACTAAATTGATGATCATAAGCAAAGGGAAAATGACGAATTGTCACATTTTTTTTTTAATGAAATTGATGTTAGAAGGAGATACACCAAAAAGGTGAATCCCCTAAAGGACTGGGTGTTGGCCCCTCTATCGTGAAAAGAAGAAGAAAGAATTTTATGGGCTGGGTAGGAGTTGAAGGTATCTGTGGATGCGGGTCTTAAATAACTGAAGGTATAAGTTGCGGGGAAAACGGTGGGTGGAAGTGAGTTCCAGTCTCTGGAGGTCATAGAGATAAAAGACTTGGCGAAAGTGTTGGTTCGGCTTTTATCCAATTTGACAGCGAAGGGGTGCTGAGCTTTCGAAAACCGCGTCTTTCTAGCAAAGACCGCTCTAGGGGGGATAATTGATTTCAGCTCTACTGAACATACACCATGATAGTATCTGTAGTACAGGGAATGGGCAGAAACTGTTTTTCGGTGAGCCAGGGAGTCGAGTGGGTTAGTTAGGGGTGGGTCTCCTATTAATTTAAATTCTCGTTTCTGAATTGCATCTAGTATGGCAAGAGAATGCTTGGAGGCCCCTCTCCACAGATGAGAGCCATATTCGAGACAGGGACGTATTTGAGCCTTATATAGTGTAAGAAGTTGAGTGGGATTATAATAGCGCCTAGACCTAAATAGGAGACCAATCTTGCGCGCTGCAGATTTAGCAGTGATTGAGATATGATCATTTCAAGTAAGGTCAGACCCTAGAGTGACGCCTAGCATTGAAATTTTATCACTGAATTCCAGTGAGTTTGAATCGAATGATATGTTTGGGGGGCTTCTATAGACACGCCTAGAATTAAGGCTACACTGAGTTTTCACTGAATTGAAGTTAACTAAGTATTGGGATCCCCAGTTTTTAAGTCTTCATAAGTCTAAATTAATTGAAGAGACAATGTCTGTACGGTTTTTATGCGATGCAGGGGCGTTATGTAGGGTGCTGTCATCTGCGCAACAATGTATCGGGTTTGGAGGGGAAGTTTAGAAGGTCTTTGATATAGATAAGAAAGATCGCATGGGAGATAACTAACCATCAATGGCAATAATATAGAAAGAGTCAACAAATAACGTATCTAGGCACTAATATTAACGAAGAGTGGGACCTTTCTCAAGAGATAAAGTGCCTTATAGAGAAAGCAAGAGTCGCATTTAACAAAATGAAACATATATTTACAAAGAGAGATCTCACAATATCAACAAAAATCAGATTACTGAGATGTTATCTATTCCCGGTACTTCTTTATGGCGTGGAGTCGTTGACCTTAACAGAGGATCTATAAAGAAACTGGATGCTTTTGAAATGTGACTCTATAGAAGAATATTGAAAGTTAAAAGGACGGATAAATCTAACGTCAAAATCCTACAATGGATGAATAAAGAAAAAGAAATAGTCCTTACGATCAAGACCAGCAAACTTCAATATCTCGGCCACATAATGAGAAACTCCCACCAATGAAGCTTCTACAGGTTGTTCTCCAAAGAAAAGTCATGGGAAGGAGAGGAGTAACTAGGTCGGAGAAGGATATCCTGGCTGAAGAATCTTCGAGTCTGGTTCTCCAGCACAACCCACCAGCTCTTCAGGGCTGCAGTTAACAAAATAATGATAGCCAAGATGATTGCTGACATCCGGCGTGGATAAGCACTTAAAAAAGAAGAATAAAAAAACTTGATTAATTTTCTGAAAATAATTTGTGGATAACTTATTACTAGATTTATTTTGAAAACTGTCTTTATAATACAATATTTGATGTGATTTTAATATAAAATTATATGATTTTAAGAATTTACTCAATGATATTAGGTTTTTATAAGTTTAATCACAATACAAATAAAATAAAAAAATCCAGACAAAACATTTTAACTCTTAGGGGTTCTTTATTTTTTTTTTAATGATATCAAATTCAAGAAGTGCGCACCAGGAAGATGCGATCCCTATAAATATTGAAAAATCCTTGCATGACTGAAGAAAAGAAGGAATAGATTAAGAGAAAGGGTGGAGGTCTTAGAGAGCTCTTAAAGAGGGAAGCCCGGAGAGAGTTCCAGTTCCTCGAAGTCATGAGGACATACGTATTGGCCATTAAAGTGGTCCGGCTCTTTTCCAATTTAACCGCGAAAGGGTGTTGGGAATCGGCAAAACGCGTGCTACGCGCAAATCACGGATTGAGAGGAATTACCTACTTTAATTCATCAGAGCACATATAAAATTCTTTGCCCGATACACTCACTCACTCACTCATCATCAAAACAGCCAGAACCACTGGACATAGAAACATGAAATTTGGAGAGGATATTACATCTATGACATAGGGGCTCACTAAGAAAGGATTTTTCGAAATTCGACCCCTAAGGGGGTCAAACGGGGCAAAGTGTGTTTTCACTGATTATGCGATATCTCTTAAGGACGATAAAATATCTACTTGCTTTTTACTTATAAAAATACTAAATTAAAATATCTAAAAACAAATTTCAGGATTTTTTGAAATTCGACCCCTAAAGGGGTCAAAAGGGGCAAAATATCTTTGTAATGTGTTTTCACTAATTATGCATTTTCAATTAAGAACGATAAGATTTCTACTTGATTTTTACTTAATAAAAGTCTAAATACAAATATCTAAAAAGTGATTTCAGGATTTTTTGAAATTCGACTCCCAACTATCCAAAATGTGAGTGAGGGCAAAAATTAAAAATCTCTCCTATCTTGATCAAATTTTGTAGAGTTATTCTTTATTACTTTAAGAAACTATTCCTGTAAAAATCAACTATCAAAATTGACGGTATGGGAGCGAAGGGGGGGGGGGGGGGGGGCAAAATATAGAAATTTTTAGCTTTTTTGTACATTTACTCTTTAGAAAACTGAGAGTTATTTATTTGCAAATATCTAAATATTGAACTGAAGCAAATAAAAAAACCAAGTATTTCGTTGTTTCTTAAAATAGGAAATATGTTGTAGATTAATTTTAAAAAAAATTTGTCTTAATTATCACTTTGCCTCTTAGAGATATGAATTTTTTGTAAAACACCGTTTTCGTGCTAAAAAGTTTTTAAAAACGTAAAGTGTTGCCATATTTTTTTCTGAAATCAGCACAGTTCACTCAACAATACTGCAAATTTTCATAAGATTTGCACCATAAATGTCAAAGATACAAATATTTTTCATTGAAAGTATAAGTTATTTTTGGAGGTTGGAAACGGCAAAATGGCTATTTTACCAATATTTAAAAGTCCTATACAACAAAAACCAGTTGAGATAAAGAGGTAAAATTTGGTATACTTTCATAACTATGTGAGAAGATAAAAAATACAAAGTTTCATCAAAATCGGAGGTGCTGGGTGACATGCCCTGGATGACTTGATATGTAATGACCCTAAATCTAATTATATTTGAAATAATAAAATCATTGAGTGGATATTGATGAGGCAGTCCAAAAAAGAAGATAATTTATACTATCTTTTTATTCATAAACCGACGTTTCGGAGGCTATTCCCTCCTTCTTCAGGATTTTTAAAAGTCAGTGAAGGAAATCCAATGCGACATTCCCCTCTGTCTCCTCTTTCAGTGGCAGTAACAATAATATATTGTATTTAATTCTCAGCAGAATACTACACTATAATTCTGCTGAGAATGAAATACAATATACATATTATTGTTACTGCCACTGAAAGAGGAGACAGAGGCAATGTCGCATTGGATTTCCTTCACTGACTTTTAAAAACCCTGAAGAAGGAGGGAATAGCCTCCGAAACGTCGGTTTATGAATAAAAAGATAGTATAAATTATCTTCTTTTTTTGGTCTGCTTCATCAATATCCACTCAATTTCACTTATCAGCCCGTCTCCTAAAATTACTCCAATCTTAATAAAATCATTGATTATTCTTATTTATATGTTTTTTTTCAGGCTATGATAAAACGGACTCTTTCTGAATGTGGATGTCCATCCCATATTGTTGATGATTTAATGGAAAACGCCCATGAACGTCGTTGGCCTCCAGGATTATCTTCACTTGAAACTCGTCAAAATAATAGAAGATTATATGAAAATTATGTTTGTAAACGAGTTCCCGGAAAACAAGCTGTGGTTGTACTTCACTGCGATAATAGTCATATGTCAGAAGAATTAATGATAGAACCAGGATTAGTCATGATTTTTGCCCATGGTATAGAATAAACAATTTTTCTTCAAAAGAATCATTCCATTATTAAATATTTAATTTTATATTAATATAATGATGAAAAAAGTGAAATTTGTAGTATTTTTCTCAAGTTATTTTGAAAACATTTATTTTATATAGTCAATTGAAAAATAATATTCATGTTAAAGTGAAATACATTTTATTCAATCTACAGAACTATTCTTAAGAATAATTTGTGATAGAACTTTCAAAATATAGAGATAATTTTTCATTTATGGATATTATTATTGAAATAAACTTCTTGCCGTGGTTAGCAGACTTTGATAATAAAATACAATAAATATGTGTCATTCACTCAACATATTTTTTCTTAATCATAAGTTTCATGTATTTGATTCAATCGCGAATCGAATGCAGATGGTTTTTGTCAAATATTATTTTCACTTAATATTTGACAAAAATCACCTGCTTTTGATTCGGGATCAAATCAAATACATCAACTTATGATTAATTGATGGCAAACACCTAACACACGTGTTAACAGATCTCAGATTACAAATCCATTTGGTGATCCATATAAGTGTTTGATATAAAAAGCGTCATGCGGGCTAATCGCGAAATGATGCTGGATCATAGCTAGATGGAACACATCTTTTTCATTCTCTTTTGGTCCAGACTTAAGATTCAGCAGACTCCAATAGCCTCAACCAGCAGTAGTCTCGCGATATATATATATCTTGTTTAAAAAACGCGATCAAAAACAATTCTCGTTAATATGTTAATTATTCTTTGATATATTAATTAGAAAATTATAAAAATATTTTTTCTTGTTTGAATTCAAGTTTTTAAAAATTGAAATAAAATAATCAAACTTTTAATTATAAAACAATCATTGACATACATTTTTCTAAATATGCTCATTAATCTGTATAACAAATTTTTGTGCCCAAAATATAAATTTAAGTTAAAAACGATAATTACATTATAAAAGTATGTTAGGTGACTGACACATTTATTGATTTTATTTCCTTATATAGTTAAGAATATATTATTAACTTCGACTTTTGGAAGCTTATTATATAGTTTGAAGAAATTTAAAAAAGATGGGGAAATTTCTAAAAAACCTAAAGAAATACGATATTACCAATTCTTTTATAATGAATTTGGATTGGCTAATATCCATGTTAATGGGGTAAATAATATATAAAGGATATAGGGATAGGCTTTGCAAAGGAAACGGTTTCATTTTTATATCTAAACACAAAAAAAGGAACATTTTTAGCCTGAGTTCATTTTTTTGTTAATTCATTGTCACAATAGTAATTATATATGTATTTCAAAGGGACATATTTTTTTTAAGAGGCATTATTTTTAATGGGTGACTTAAAATAGTTTTATCAAACGTCCATAATACCAATTAATATACATTCCTAAATATTACATAAATATATATTTCAAAATTTTCTCTTGAATTTGTTTAAGGACGTTCCCTAATATAGCTCAGAAGCAGTTCGCTCTTTCCCCTACTCTCACATGCACAGAAAGGCAAAAATATTTTCACTGCGTCATTTCTCGGATCTGGCAACATTGAATTCTTACAAACGCTAAAAACAAAGAATAAAAAAAACACTTAATGCGAAATTCCAGATGAGAACAGTATAGTTAGGCTGAGAGAATTAGCTAAAAATCTCAAATGCACCAGCTGCAGAAGTTTTTTAGATAAGGAAAAATTGAGTGATTTTAGTGCGACATTGCCAAGTCGCCATCTCTCACTTGCCAAGCCATGAGAGAAAAAAATGAAAACCCAAAAGTACCTAACTTTTTACATTTTTCAAACAAAACGAATACCGCTTGATACAATTATTTTAACAGAAAAATATTTGTTATATCTTCAGCTAATGATTCTCAGTTTTTCAAAATAATTTCAAGAAAATTACGATTGTTATTTAATGAAACAGTCGCTTTTTGAGTTAGGTTCGCGTGTTAAATATGCAAATATCAATGGTCAATATTTACAAATTTAGTCCCGCAAGGACTATTGAAAAAAATCTCTACGTATAAAGGACACTTATAAATATGTGTATTCAAAGTTTTAAAAGGATTTCAAGAAAATCGATTTATTAGGGAACGTCCTTAATGTTTAAGAATTGATTGTCATTTCTTACATTTGTTTACTTTAATTTGTAACTCTTTAAATTGAATATCAATTTAATTTGTTTTAAATTAAATAATGTTGGGCAAAGTAAAATTAGAAAATTAATAAACATATTTTTACAAAATGCAAAAAAAAAAATAAAAAAGTGTTTTCTCATAAGCATTCTACCTACTTAATAATATCATTCTAAACTTTGTATCTAAAATGTTCCTTTGATACTTTTTGAAATGAAATCTCATTTGTGAATGAGTTTTGAAACACTTTTTAATAAAATTTGTCATTCATACAAAAATTAGCCCTTTTGTCCCGAGTAAGTCAATAAAGACTTATTTTGGGTGAGTAGAGGCTTTGGACCCAAAAATTCAAAAAATTCAAATTAATCAAAGGCTTAAATTTATAACAAAATGAATTCAAATGAATAACCATATGCTAAGGCTAACAGTTTGTCAGTTTGTCTATATAAAGGCAAAAAATTAAATGACATTTTCAAAGTACTATTTTTTACTTACACTTAGATCTATATCATTATATGATATAAGATATATATGGATGTATTGAATTCTTTTCATTTACAAGTTTGCCTTGAGTCGTACTACATAGAGTTTAAATGCTTAAAAATCTCTTCTTTTAGATACTACCCCAGCTCATTTTCAAAAACACTTTTATTTGATTACTTGACAAATGTTTAAAATTATTGAAAGCTAAGGTGTAAATGATATGTGATAAATAATTTCATAGAAAGTAACAATTTGACAATGTTTCTTCCATCGTTAAGGACTAGCCGCTGACTGATTAAAAAACAACCTTTGATGAAGCTATTTCTTTTAGTAAATTTTATTAAGGCTCGCTTAAAATCGTCGAATTCGCAAAGTTTTTGGTGGGGAAATTAGAAGTCAGTATATGTTATGTCTAATATGCAAATTTGGATAGTTTATAAACTAGCTGGATAGTTTATAAACTCATCAAACTATTGGCTATTTTGATAGAATACGCAATTTCCACTAAAATAGCAGCTAGTTTGCAAACTAACCAAGAGTCTTGGCTAATTTACTTGAAATTATTGAGAAAACCAAAATTGCGGGTTAGTTTATAAACTATCCAATACAGCCTGGCTAATATGAAAACCATAATTTCTAGTAACACAAAATAGCCAAACCTTTGGATGTTTTATAAACTAACCAACAAATTTTCTGGTTAATTTACAAATAAAGTTATTTTTTGTCTCTTGATGATGTCAAAAAAGACACAGAAATAAGTATTAAGAGTCCTGGGAGAAAACTTTCAGTCTCAGTTGCAACACAAGGGTATGTAAGGTGTCAAAAAACATTTTTCATACAAAACGAATACCGCTTGATACAATTATTTTAACAGGAAAATATTTGTTGTATCTTCATTTAATGATTCTCAGTTTTTCAAAATAATATCAAGAAAATTACGATTGTTATTTAATGAAACAGTCGCTTTAACATCAATCGGGATAGGGTTCGCGTGTAAAATATGCAAATTTCAATTCTCAATATTTATAAATTTAGTGCCGCAAGGACTATTGAAAAAAATTTCTACGTATAAAGGACACTTATAAATATGTATATTCAAAGTTTTAAAAGGATTGCGAGAAAATCGATTTATTAGGGAACGTCCTTAGGTTATAGGTGTAATTGTTAGCTGGTCAATAATATCTAAAAACTATAGAAATGTTTCAGAAAACGTTTACACTTGACATTTGTTTCAGAAATGTTTCAAAATATTTTTAGCCACTAAGTTTAGTTATCGAACTGAGTACATGTTGTTGTTTTTTCATTAAATCGATGAGATACCAAGTATCTTGCAAGCGTGGGTGTATTTAAATACACAGTATGAAATCTTTTTATTTAAATGTTAACTAAGCCTTAAAGAAATTATTTAATTGCTTGTTAAATATTTATTTTTAAAAATACTTTTCTACGTATATTTTAAAATCTCTTTTAAATGTATGTATTATGGAGGTTAAGAATTTCATTTTTGATTTATCAAAACTAATTTGAATAAATAAATACATAAAATTAAATTAGTTTGTCATATAATAGATCTTTTGTATTTTATTTAATCTTTATTGATAGGAACTTTAGTGATAATAAGTATTTATATATATATATATACCGGGTGAGTTTTTTATCTTGAGACAGTCTTATAACTCAAAAACAGTGCATTATATGGAAAAAGTTTCAAATAAAAGTTTATGTATATCAAGGGGGAAACTAAACTACGCTATTATTTGTTGACACAGAACAAGATTTCAAGTGTATTTTAGGGTCAACTTCTGTTTTTTAAATGGAACCCTATATTTTTCTTTACGTCTACTTAATCTACAAGAAAAACTGAACAACTTTCATAAGAACTATTTTTTTGTACAACATCAAATAAACAAAATACATGAATCAATTAGATCTCAAAAAAAATCTTAATAATTATTTTTAACAATTATTTAACTTAATTATCAAATAATAATGATTAAATAATTAATAATTAAATAAATAATTTAATAATAATAAATAATTTTGCGATACTGGTCTGTGACATTCCAGGGTGTATCGCAAGACTTCTGGATGAGTTTCAGTTCCAATTCCCTTATTTTGGCCTGTTCCAGTTTCTGCGTAGCCTTTACATTTCGTGTTCTTTTTCTTTTAAACAGATTTACAACATGATAAAATGAAGCTTGTGAGGGTGTTTTCCTATCAGGAAAACGCTCGGCATTCATTTCAATGGCAGCCTCATAACAATTCTTCCACATTCACCATAAATGAAGACCATTTCAATCAATTCTTTCTTCAACAAAAATTGCTCCATTATTTATTATGGTAATACAATATAACTATCTACTGGATTTAGACGAGAAATAAACTTTTTAAACTCAAGAATTTTAAGTAGTTCTATTAAATGGAAAATAATCTCTTAAATCTGTGTATAATGAAGTTTTAAGACCATTATAAACATTTATTTTCATTTTTGTTACTTTTCGATTTAATAATTATTTATTTAATAATTATTTAATCATTATTATTTGATAATTAAGTTAAATCTACTCTTATTAAACGAGCAAAAATTGTTTGTATATTTATATATATATTTATTTATATATATATATATAAGTCAAAAGTTTTTGTTTTGCCGAGAGTAGCAGAGTTGTTGATTCACAAAGAGAAACAAAGAGGTTGTCCTCTGCTTGATGCAAATAAACATATACACATATACTATATATCGAGATGATATATCTGTATATATATTATTTATTTGTTTGAGACTATAGTTTCGAAGACTTGGTCTTCATCATCTATATGTGATATATGATATATATGTGTGTATGTTTATTTGCATCAAGCAGAGGACAACCTCTTTGTTTCTCTTTGTGGATATATATATATATATATATATTTGTATCATTGTTCTATTTTGAAAACGGCTTTACCGATTTTGATGAAACAAATTCTATTAACAAGTTTTGAGGATGAGAAATCGATCTGGCTAGGTCTGGACCTCGACAAATTTAATCTTAATTGAACTTTTCTTAATTAAAGTAATTATTGACAGATGAAAATCTCAATAAAAAAGTTTGTTTACATTTTTTTAAATTATGTTATATTTTTAATTGTTTTTTTAATTTTAAAACCCACTAATAGGTTATAGCAAATATTAATATATTATATTAAAATTAGGAATTTTTTGTTTGTTTTTAATTAACAGGTGTCTAAATCATAACAAAACAGGTTTGTTTACAAATAAAGTGGTTCAAGTAGCTTTTTTTTATATAACTTGGAAACAAATCTTATTTAATTTTATGTTTTTATTTCAGATCCTATACGATTATTTTTTTTATTATTTTTTTCCTATTTATTTTTTATAATGTTTATCAATATGAACGAATGTGTACAAATTGGTGTACGAGTAAACAAATATACACATAATATATATGTGGACCATTAGAAAGCTTGAAATGCAAAAACTGGGTGCGGCGTGGGGTGGATGTGGGAGGTGCAGGAGGTGGGGTGCAGTTGTGGGGGATCCCGGTGTGGGAGGTGCGGTTGGTGTGGGGCGGGGTGGGGGTGCATTGGTGGCGGGCGAGGTGTGTGGTTTCGGGGGGGGGGGGTCAGGGGTTACCGTGCATCGCTCGGTGGCTTCAGGTACTAATTGTTAAAAATAATTATTAAGATTTTTTTTGAGATCTAATTGATTCATGTATGTTGTTTATTTCATCATCATTGAGTATACAGTCCTAAGACTGGTTTGATGCAACAATCCGTCTCCACTCGACTCTGTCCCCCGCCAGCTGTTTAACCTCTCTAAATGTCTGGCATCCCATATCCCCAATTATTTGGTTGAAATATTCTAATCTGGGTCTTCCCCTTCCCCTTTTCTTTCCCACCTCCCCCTCCAAGATATCCCTAAGGAGTCCCCCATGTCTCAGTGTGTGCCCCATCATCTGACCTCTTCTCTTCTTCAGACTCTTCCACAAGGTTCTTCTTTCTCCGATTCTTCCAAGAACTTCTTCATTTGTAATTTTATCCATCCATTTGATATTCATCATTCTTCTGTAGCACCACATTTCGAAAGCCTCCAATCTCGTTCTCTCCGCTTTTCCAATTATCCAGGTTTCACACCCTTACATGGCTATGCTCCATACATATGTCTTCAATAGCAACTTCTTGTTTGCTAAGCTGATTGAGGAGGAGCATAGTAGTTTTTGTTTTGAATTAAACCCCATTTTTGCTTGAGCAATTCTTGATTTAATTTCGTTTTTGCTCCTCCCATCCCATGTTATTTTGTTGTTATCATGTTGTTTATTTGATGTCGTATAAAAGAATGGTTCTTATGAAGGTTGTTCAGTTTTTCTTGTAGATTGGGTAGACGTAACGAAAAATATTGGGTTTCATTTAAAAAACAGAAGTTGACCTTGAATTGCCCTTGAAAGCTTGTTCTTCGTGGACAAACTATAGCTTGTTTATTTTCCCCTTTGATATAAATAAACTTTTATTTGAAACTTTTTTCCATATAATGCACTGTTTTTGAGTTATAAAACTGCATCAAGATAAAAAACTCACCCGGTAGGTATATTTTTTTTTTTTATTTGGAATATATGTGAAGAGTTTTTCTAGATAATATGATTTTATTTCTATTTCTATTTTTTTCACTAGTGGAATTTTAATTCCTATTGCAAATGTTCCATAAAAGTATCTGTAAAGTATTTTTTTTTTTTCTGAAATCTTAAATATTTATATTTTTCTAATAGCCTACTATAAAATGCTTTAAAATAGCTTATCAGGGATGGGATTTATAAACAAATTGAAAATTCAACTGGTACCTTTTAAAATAAAATTCAATTTTTTTTTATACATTTCTTTATACCTATTACTTAGAAATATTTTCTTAACTAGACATAATAGTGTTTTAAACTTAAGACTCGTAAGATAATCATGAATTATATTCCTATTTCACTTACTTACCCCTAATTACTCTACTAAAATATTTTTTAAATCTATATGTGGCAAATTTTTATACAATTGGACAGTTTTGTATAGCTTGAACATAAATTCAATTAAAAACTTACAATGATTTATATTTTATAAAGTATTTTGATAATCTGAATATTTTATTTTTCTACTTTTTATTGAATTTTTTTTAATATTTTTTAAATACTGAATGTTTATTTAAATATGTGTTATATATAATATACTATTTCTAGTTTTACTATTAATAGTATGTAATTGAATCTCGAAAACTTTATAATTTTGTTATTTTGAGAATTTGTTAATTATTTTTACATCAATAATTAATTCTTTCTTTGGTGCAATAAGAATAAACTTTTTTTTATTATTCATGTTTCAATAATCATTATTAAAATCCAAATCCTAAACAAATGTAATGATAAAAAATTATTTATTGTCTCAATCAGGCTTGCTGAGTATAAAATTATAATTAAAAAAAACTAAAAACATGTTTAAAAAGTACAAAATAATGTAATACTTAATCAAAAAGTGTGGGGCGAAGAAACTTAATTAATTTTGACGAAGTGCCCCACGCTTTTTGATTAACTATTACATTATTTTGTACTTTTTAGAACCATGTTTTTTTTTTTTTAAATATAATTTATTTTTTTACTTTTTAATCTTAATTATTTTTATAGAGAAAAGTTTGTGGAATTTAACAGAATGAAATGTATTTATTTTTATTATTTTTATATAATTTCATTTACTTAAATTGAGTAGGTAAACAATTATTTTTATAGAGAAATGTTTGCGGAATTTAACAGAACAAAAGTCACATTGATACATAGAAACATAAAGGTGAAGCTAAAATAAAGCATGTAAAAACATGTAACTGCATTCTGATAATTTTATTAGATTGATTCCAACTCCACTTCAGAACAAAAAAAATAATAATATCAAGACATTTTATAGAATGAGTAATAAAGAAAAAAAATATATAAAGATATGATTCAAAATAGCAAAAGTAAAATAATCTGGTAGAATAGAAAATATGGAATATGGAGAGTCAAAATAAGAACAATAAGAATGTAACTATATATCATATCACATTGAATTAACATATAAAAAACACCAACGAACTCGAGACTCTTCTTAACCCAGAAGTCAAAATCCTACAGTTTGCCGATGATATAATTATCTGGTCGTCTAGCTCATGCATAAATGAAAATTCAAGAAAACTGGAAGAATCCCTCCAAAAAATCAGTGTTTGGCTCAATAAAATTAATCTTGAAATTGAACTACTAAAAACCAAAGCAATTATTTTCTCCAGAAGATACAAAGTGAACAATGTGAATATGTTAGCAATAAATAATATGAATGTACAAATTGTTGAAAAAGTTAAATTCCTAGGCCTTATATTTGATAAAAAATTGTCTTGGAAATATCATATAGACTATATTACTAAAAAATGTGAAATCCGTCTGAACATAATAAGATATATTACCAAAACGTGGTGGGGAGCTCATCCATCCTGTTGTCTTATGATATACCGATCATTAATAAGATCTATTTTTGATTATGGTGGAACTGTATACGGCAATGCAGCCAGGGCAGTTCTATCCTATTTAGATAGGCTCCAGTACAAGTGTATCCGCATTTGTTTAGGAGCTATGTCCTCTACTCCAACCAATTCACTTCTTGTTGAAGCCCATGAGATGCCTCTCCATATTAGAAGGGGGTTTCTGACCCAGAAATTCCTGATCAGAAAGATTATAAACAGTGAGTCATTGATGTTAAATTCAATTTTGAAACTTAAAAATTTCATTTCCAGTTTACAGACTACAACGTACAATCTGCAAAACTTACTCATAATCAACCAATATGATAAATTAAATAGTATAGTTTCCAAATTACATGTTAGTCCAAAGCCGCTCACATACCACTTCCCTTACAAAATCAAACAATCCAATTTCCAAATACATATTCCCTCATGGGCAAAGGAAGAACCCTATATTAACATAAAATTTAACTCACTTCTTAAAGAGGAATTTTTAGATTATGATTTGATCTTTACAGACGGCTCAAAAATAAATGATAACGTTGGATGCGCTTTCTATCATGTAATCACTAAATACTATGAAAAATTTAAATTATCTGAGGAGTTTTCTATATTCAGTGCAGAAGCTATTGCAATAATAAGGGCTCTTGTTTATATAGAATCATTAGACCAATCAAATAAGTTGTTAATAGTGTCCGACTCTCAAAGTGTTTTAATGGCAATCAGAAACTTTTTAAATCTAATTCAGAGAACTATCTTATATCAAATTTGTGATTTTATGTGTAAAACAAATAAAAAAGTTGAATTCCTATGGTGTCCCTCCCACGTGGGTATCCAGCCTAATGAAATAGTGGACTCTTTAGCGAAACAGGCAGTCTCAGATGGGGATCCATTAAACATGGGCCTCACCTATGTAGATACTATTAATATTGTGAAAAAAAAATCTATTCAATTGTGGCAAGAATTTTGGGACTCCTCTTCAGAGTCGAGGGGATCCTACTTGTACTCGATAATGCCCAGAATTGGAACCAAGTCATGGTTTCATGACAGTCATTTATATAGGAGAATAATTGTTCTAATTGTACGGTTGAGAATGGGTCATGCAGCTACCCCCAGAAAACTCTTTCAGTTTAATCTAAGAGACACTCCTTTTTGTGACTGTGATGGCAGCCAAATGGGTGATGTCAATCACATCTTCCTAGGGTGTCCAAAAAACAACAAAGCTATTGACTTATTTTATACTAGATCTGCTCATAAAATTTCATTCCCTACATCAATGGGATTAATTCTTAGCTATCTCAATCCTGACTGTCATGAATCCGAGACTCAAGAGATAATCATTAAACTATTAATAGCATCCAAACTATTTATATGATATAAAAATGTAAACACTGTTAAATAATATTGCAACTGTATATAATTATGTTAATATAAAAATGTAAATATTGTAAAAAAAAAAAAGAAAGAAACTGGCCAAATGGATCCATTTCCGAGGTCATTAAATAAAAAAAAAAAAAAAAAAAAAAAAACATAATTAATAGGTGAAGTAAAAAGTTCTGAGCCTTTTATCTCTTTATTTCCACGAAAAATTAACAAAGTTAGGATTTTCCGATTTAGATCAAATATGAGCCGTTTTGTTCGATAACTTTTATCCTTTTTGTCGCGATTGAAGGAATCCTCGTCCCTATTGGTGAAAAACTTGACCAGCTCATTTTCACAAGCCTCTCTTGAGGTCAGTTTGGCACCATCAAGAAAATTTTGCAAATGCTTGAAAAGATGATAACCACTTGGTGCCAGGTCTGGGCTATACGGTGGGTGCGATATAACCTCCCATCCAAGCTCTCGGAACTTCTGGCGCGTCGTTAACGATGTGTGCGGCCTGGCGTCCACTTGATGTAACACAACACCCTTCCTATTGACCAATTCTACCCTCTTCTCGTCGATCGCCTGCTTCAATCTGTTCAGTTGTTGACAGTATAGTTCTGAATTGAGTGATTGGCCAGATGGGAGCACCTCATAGTTGATGATTCCCTTCTAATCCCACCAAACACCCAGTAAAACCATCTTGGGCGTTAATCCGGGTTTGGCGTTAGTTTGGACCACGATCTTTTTTGCCTGTTGTTTTCGAATGTGACCCATTTTTCATCGCCAGTCACCATCCCCATCGCCATCGCCATCGATTCAGCAAAAAATCGCAGGCATCAATTCGGTCCAAAATTTTATTTTACGTCAATTCGTGTGACATCCATACATCGAGCTTCTTCTTGAGATCAGCCTTATGTAAATGGATCCAAACGGTTTTCTGGCTAATCTTCAGTTCCTGAGCAATGAAATAAGTGCTCGCATGCCGGTCCGACTCGACAATTTTATCGACTTTTTCGACGATTGGCCTACCAGAGCGTGTCCCATCTTCGACGTTCATATTACCAGAACGGAATCGTTGGAACCACCACTTTGCTGTTGCATTTGATACTATATTGGGTCCATAAACAGCACACATTTTTTTGGCCGCCTGCTCCGCTTTTCCCCTTGGTCGTAGTGGTACTGAAGAATCTATCGAATTTTCTCTTTTTTTACCTCCATTTTGGAACGCTCTAACACAAAATTGTCTAAGAACTTTTTTTAAAGCGTTATGTCACCTTTAAATCGCAGAAAAGAATGACCAGATGCAACGTATACATCCAGTGCTGGATTTCTGCCTAGGCCCAGCCGGCCTGGGGGCCCCGTTTGCGGAGTCTTTTTTTCTACCTAAAAAGTTCAGAAGGGATCTACAACAGGCATTACAAATATCATACAAGTATGCAATCACAATTTCTGGCTAAACAAATATCGCTTAACATTTTCATTAAAATTACTAAGAGTTTTTACTTTGGATTGCTGCTCCATTTACATAAGCACATTAATCCAAACGTAGGAATTGCGTTCCGAATGATGTTGTATACACCAGCGTCAAACGGCTCAGCAGAACGGTCGTTTTCAGCGCTAAAGAGAGTAAAGAATTACTTAAGATCTAACATAGGAGAGAACATGCTCAATTCACTCTCTGTAATGTACATAGAGTCAGAAATAATGCAGTCAATTGACTATGAAGACGTCATTCGTTTTTTTGCACAAAAGAAAGTTCGCCGCAAGATTGTATAAATTTTATACTATAACATAACTATATAGTAACATAGACTGTATTATTCTGATGTTTATTAAACTCTTTAATTAAAAATTTCTTTTTTTCTCTCTTCATTTGTCTATATATATATTGTCATTTTTTAGTTTTATTCTTTTCTTTATATTTTGTATATTTATTGTTTTTGTTCCATATAATTGTTGTTTCCCTTTTTAAATTTTTTTCTCTTACTTGATCTGTTTGTATCATATTGTTATTTTCTTTGTAATTAAATTAAAAAGGCTAGATGCCCCTACAAATACAATGTTCTTGAATAAATAAAAAAAAAAAAAATGTTCTGTACTTACTAGTGCATTTAATTTGCTAAATTTTCAAAATAGCTTTGAGATGGTGGGGGGAGGGGGGCCCAAATGTCAGGTGCCTAGGGGCCCTGGGTCTCTTAAATCCACCCCTGTATACATCGTGAGATATGGCTCATTAAAGCCATTTAACGGAAAAGGCTCAGAACTTTTTACTTCACCTATTATAAACAGTGAAACCTGGATAAGTGGGGCCCGGATAAGTGAGAAACCTCTATTACTGAGACACTGATATCAGGCCCGGCACCTTCATACCGAAAAACCTCTTTAATTGATACTAATGAACCTCTTTAACTGAGACTCCTTGGCTATGAATTCATAAATGTGTATTAAGTATTAAGATTTGTTTGGCTTAAAGATTAAAGTATGTTCGAAACGTGAATCAGAAAAAGCTTTTAAGACAACATTAATATTTTGAACTATAATCAGTCGGAGATAAAGCAATATTTGATAAGTTATATTTTATAGAAAAATCATTGACAGAAAATAATTTAAGACAAAGCAAAGTAACTGTTTTTTTTTCAATCTTAATTAAATAAAGCAATAATTGATCTTATATGTATATTATAATTTGTAATGTTGATCCTGTCATTAACTACCTCTCTCTAGTGAGAGACCTGAGTTATTGAGAAACTTCCATAAGTGAGAAGAAAATCTTGGTCCCTTCAAGCCTCACTTATCCAGGTTTTACTGAAAATAGTTAATAAGAGAAAGGTTTAATAATAATATAAAAGAAATTCACGTAAAGAATTATAAACATCTAAAGGTCACGAAAAGATAATATTAAAAAATATATAAGAAAAAAAAGCGAATCACAGCAATGAGTAAACACAAACAAAAAGAGCAAACCTTTAACAGTTCGCTACAGGGGGAACTTAGGGACAAGCAGAATAAAAAAATCAAGAGAATCAATTAAGAAACTCTCATAAAAGCCATAAAATGTATTAAAAAAAAAAAAAAAAAAAACAAGGACCAGATAAAGAAAACGTGCTTACGTTAGTTACTATATAAGTACCAGGATTTATATAAGTAATTGAATGAGATTCAGGGAGAATAGAGGTGAATGGGAAATAAATATTATCGGAAAAGAGGTTTTTTTATTTAATTAGTTTTTTCCTCTTATTAAAAAACAAGGACTAAAAAGATGATCAAGGACAGTCGATGGTGGAGAAGTAATCTCCGGAGTCAAAGCTCGAATACAATGTATACATTAATTCATGTAAAATAATTGGTTTAATAAAATAAAAAATAAAAGTAATTGTGTTTTGAGAAGCCTAAAATTAATTTCAATTTGTCTAATTAAATAAATAAAATAAAAAAACCTCCTTTCCGATAATTATTCCAATTCCATCTCTCTCCTATCAATTTCCTCCAATTTCTCTAATATATTATTTAATTCTTATCCATATTTCGTCTTAAACGCTTCATAATTTCGTCCTTTGATTTATATTCCCTAAAAAAGAAAAATAAATAAATAAACATCATCATTCATATACAGTTGTATTTAATGAGTCGTATTGTTTTGCTTAAAATTTTGTGTAAAGAAATTTTACCAAATAAAAATTACTCAACTTAATTAAATAAATTGAGAAGAAAATGGTAAAATGTAGTTTAATTTGAACAATAAAATACACCTTTGTGTAAAAACTTTTCGTAAATGAGCTACATTTTTTTTAAACATACAATTGGATGAACAAATTAATAAAGTGGACAGAGTGAAGACTAAAGTGAACTTTTTTTATCCTAAAACATGTTAAAATAAATTTTTTGTAAGGATTTACCAATAAGAGGTTTTTAAAAACACCAAATGAATTTATTTTTTCGAAAAAACTAAATCAAATAGTAATTAACGGTCAACAGCATCCTCTGGTATCATGCAGAATTTTCGCAAAATTGTGATATCAGAAATTACCAATAAATACGTTTCAATTAGAGATTCCGAAAATTCCAGATTTGCATAGACTCACGACAATTCTTACAGCTCTTCTCTTTTTGGAATACCTTATTGGACTCGGCAATATCCTTTGATTTTGAATATTTAGACCGTATATTCTAATTGCGCTTTTATAGCACCACATAAGGCCTTAGCATCACAGTCAGTTAATTTAATTATTCGATAAAAAGTAGTTATTACTGAGTAAAACGAATCACTAAAAAAGAATCTTCAGCATCGACAAAAATGGTGTAAGGCGAGTCGGTTACCTCCTTCATCAGATCTTCTAGCATGCAAGGGCTGAGCGCATTTTTTATAGTCATTGCACACTTTGTTTGATGAAGTTTTAATTTAGATAAAGTTTCAGAATTGTTTCAAAGTTTCAATTACTACGATCTGGCACCTACACTGAATACTCTATCTGATTTGCGGACCAGATAGGCACTCCCGAACGGATAGATATTTATATTATTATATTAATGAGGCTATTCACACGGATTAATCTCTTCTATTTGGCGTTCTTATTCATTACCTTTACTTAGTTCCTAATCACTAAAGATCAGGAACGGATCTATATATGGGATTTTTGGGCTGCAGTCCAGGGCCTCCAGCCTCCATTGAAGACAATTTCTTTTCAGCAGAGATGTCTATTTCAGAACTTCTTTAGGTTAAAGGCCATCATTTGATTAGTCTGATCAAAAAATACAGGCGGATTTATCTGTAATTTGGTCAATTTTAGACTTTGAAAGGCGAGGGCATCCTCATTGAAGAAATGTTTGTGTATCGAAGTCATATTAAATAAATAAAATATATTATTGTCCTAATTTTTTTCCTATACTGTACACCACATTATAGAAAACAGTTTTTTGACAAAATAGCAATTAGTTTGATTAATTATGTAAGCCCCCAAGTAGTGTTTGAGCTAACACTACTTGGGGCTTACAGGGGCTCAGGGCTCCACGAATTCACGGTCCACCCCTGATAATGAGCTTTATTAAAAGTACATTAAATTTCTAACAAAAGTCTTATATGGATGAAATCTCTAAAATCAATGGTTTTCGAGTTATAAGAATTTAAATATTTTTCAATACGTGTATAAGAATTGAAGCCTAATGAATTGTCCAAATAATTTTTTGAATAACAAAATAATGTATTTGGCTGATGACTCAGATCAGATAGAGCAGTATTTAACTAACTTTCCACATAAATTTCACCTGTAACTCAAAGGGTTACTTTGAGTTACACAAAATTATATAATGACTTTTATTAAAGAATATTTAATTTCTATCAGAAAAGTTCATATAAGTGAAAAGTGTAAAATCAATAGTTTACGAGTTAAAAGATATTCCAATATTGTATGTAGAGTGAATGGTTGAATCAATAACAAATTCCACTGATGGCGTCTCTAAATAACAGACAAAAATAATTATAAATGAGAAAAAATCAATCTTATTTTATCGATTTAATCTATCTTGAGGTTCATAGTAACATTTTAATAAATGAAAAGAGCATTTTGATCAATAATTTTGTTGGTTAAAAGAAATTGTATGAAAAGATTCAATTTCTTCTCTCCGGGAGCAAATCAGCCTAAAAGTTTCATTTGTTTTCTCATTAGATATTTATTCAAATCTATTGAAATTTCATATATTATTTCATATATTATTTTCATTTATCTTTTCTATCAAATAATTATTATTATGAAATTTGCATTTTAAAGGTTAGTTTATTTGAAGTTCAATTTGAAAAACGCTACTAACTCCGTGGATAATTTTTTTAAAAATATGAAATTATTAAATATAAAACAATTAATTGAACTAAATTATTAATATAATTTAGTTCAATTTTGAACGAAATCGATTCAGTACTTTTTGAGGAAATTGTCAAAAACCCCGAAAAGGCCGTTTTAGAAACATTTTAAAATTCATCTCCATGTCACAAGCCAATTTTTCGTTTCATATGACTTTTTAAACTTTTTTCAAAGGCATCTTGTGCTTTGGAAAAACATCGTTTTTTAGACTGTTCAGATGGTTTTTGAACATTTTCTCAAAAAGTACTCCATCGATTCCGTTCAAAATTGAATTAAATTATTAATAATTAATTGTTTTATAATATTTATCAATTTTATATTTTTTAAAAAAATTTCAACGGAGTCATTAGCGTTTTTTCAAATTGAACTTTAAATAAACTACCCTTTAAAGTGCAAATTTCCTAATAATAATGATTTAATATAAAAAATAAATGAAAATAACACTCAGATATGAAATTTCAATAGATTTGAATAAAAAATAACTAATGAGAAAAAATAAAACTTTTTGCCATTTTTACTTCATTCACTCCCGGAGAAAAAAAATTAAATCTTTTCATACAATTTCTTTTAAACTACACATTTTTTAATCAAAATGCTATTTTCTTATATTAGAATGGTACTGTGAACCTCCAGATAGATGAAATCGATAAATTAAGATCGATTTCTATCTCATTTATAATTCTTTTTGTCTCTTGTATCGAGAGGTTGTGCCGGCATCCAAGACATTTGTTATTGATTCAAGTCCATTCACATACAATATTTGAATATCTTTTAAACTAACTATGATTTTAGACTTTTCATTTATATAAATTTTTCTATTGGAAATTAAATATTAATATTAATATAGCTCGCCTCTGAATTGCATCTAAGGTATTAAGAGAATACTTGGAGGCCCCTCTCCACAAATGCGAGCAATATTCAAGACAGGGGCGAATTTGAGCCTTGTATAATATAAGGAGTTGAGTGGGGGTGAAAAATCGTTTGGTTCGGAAAAGAAAGCCAAGCTTTACATGCTGCAGCTTTTGCTACTGAGATAATATGGTCATTCCAAGAGAGGTCAGAACCTAAGGTGACACCTAACATTGATATTTTATTACGGAATTCCAATGAGCTCGAATCAAAGGAAATGTCCGGAAGGTTCCTATCTGCGCGCCTAGAAATTAGGCAGCATTGTGTTTTGCTAGCATTAAAGTTTACCAAATTGTGAGATCCCCATTTTTTAAGCATGCTTAAATCTGAATTTATTGAGGAGGCTATGTTTGCGCGATTGTCTAGTAAGGATTGAGCGTTGTGGAGGGTGCTATCGTCAGCGTAACAATGTATTGGATTGGAGGGCAGATTTAATAGGTCATTAATATAGATAATAAAGAGCGTGGGAGAGATGACTGAGCCCTGAGGAACTCCAGCATTAGTATTAAAGGACGAGGATGATATTCCGTCAACCTCGACTTTAATAGAGCGGTTTGAGAGAAAGCTCTCAAGCAACTTGCAGAGGCTCGGGGGAGGCCAAATGCAGGTAATTTGGCAAGAAGATTTTTGTGCCAGACTTGATCGAAGGCCTTTGAAATGTCTAAGCCTATTACGAAAGTCTCTTTACCAGTCTCTAGTGCTTTATTCCAAATATGAGTTATATATGCTAAAATATCGCCGGTGGACCGAAATTGTCTAAAGCCGTATTGACTATCATGGATTAGTTTATTAGATTCTAAATGGTGAAGAACTTGCTCATTAATGATTTTTTCCATGATTTTAGAAAGAACCGAAGTTATGGCGATCGGACGATAATTGGTTGAATTCTTTGCTGTTTTCCAGCTCTCCGGAAAAGAGCCAGTGGTATATGAAAGTTTGAAAATTTTTGAGAGAATAGGAGCAAGTTCAGGCGCGCAATTTTTGATTATACTGGTGGGAATGTTGTCTGGGCCAGCGGCTGAATTAATTTATTTAAATATTGCTCTAACGCTCTAGATATTCAACTTATAAAAAAAACTCTCAGAAAGTATCATTTTGATAATTTAATATCCTAAAATAATGGATATTATATATAATTACCTCAGATCCATATTTTAGTAGCTAGAAATGATTTTAATATTTAAGAATTTCTTCTGGTAAAACTAAACATTTTATGAAATTATAATCGGTTTAATATAAAGGGGACTGTGTATAAATTCAATATCAAAGAACGTAACAATTTTTCTTTTAAATCAATTGAAGAACGTTGTACATTCCTATAGCTATGATTTAAGGACTTCCTATGGAACTTGGTACCCGTTTAGATTTGAACCTAACCTTTTCACATTTATGTTTTTGGTGAGATTGATTTTACAGGAATACATTTTTTGCACATCTGCTTCCTGTATCTAAGCATTGCTAGTAGAAATTTGTTACATTGGCGTGACATCTGCTAGAGATATATAATATATATTAATATATAATTATAATGATTACGTAAATCTCCCCCCCCTCCGGTCCATCATCTGTTGACAACAACTTGGGGCTTTAGTTAACGTGAAAAATTAAACAAACATATTCTCATGGGTAAAAATGTTCGTTCCCCGTCAAATAGGTTCTTTTTCGGAATAGAGACTACGAATTAATAAATTGAAAGTTTTTGCCGAGAGTAGCAGAATTTTTATATATTGAAGGAAACAATAAAAAGAGTGTGTCTTCTGCTGGAATTATAAATTTTATTTATTTATAACGAGACTATATTTGAGGGCTTTGCCCTCTTCATCAATCTATTACAATTATTCACAGGAATTAATTTATGAATGAAAGTTTTACAAACACATGAAAAATGTAAAACTTTCATTCATAAATTAATTCCTGTGAATACATTGTAATAGACTGATGAAGAGGGCAAAGCCCTCGAAACTATAGTCTCGTTATAAATAAATAAAATTTATAATTCCAGCAGAAGACACACTCTTTTATTGTCTCCTTCAATACGAATTAATAATTATCAAGAGCCTGAAGAGTCATTTCTAAATTAATAATACAATTTTAAGAAATAAATTTTAAATAAAAGCATCGTGAAGAATCTTAAATTTTTTCTACTAATATTTGAATTAAAAAAATTATATAGTTACCAATAATTCTCATTTTTATGTTGAAACCAAGCTCTTTCAACCGACAAACATAGAATTGCAATTCCAATTCCTGAAGCTAAAATCACCATAGCAGACATAACATGGTCTATTCCCGCACTAGAATAACCGGGTCCATTTCCACAAGAAGGTGCTCGTACAATTCTTCGAGTTCGATGAAGGGCTAAAATACCTGTTTCTTGAAGTCTTAAAAGCCTATAAATTTAAGACAAAATATTTTAGCTATAAATTATGTCCTTTGAAAAAATTAATCATTGTAAATATTTTACATTATTTCACGTGACATGATAATGGTGCAGGAAATGTATACAAAATTTGGGTGAGTTTAGTCCAACGGCCTAGATTTTAATTTTTTGACCCCCTCCCTCCCGATTTCTGCCCCAGAAAAAAGAAATCTTTTGGTAATTATAAATTAATTTTATATTATATTTCATTTTTCTTGTTTTTTTTTTTAGACTGAAAATGTTATAATTTAAATTTTTAACCCTCCCCACTCAGCCCTTAATTTTGAGTTCGATTTCAACCAAAATCTAATCTCATTGCAAATAATCTGACCTGTTCTGATGTGGCCATCCACTTGACTTTACCATACAACCTGGCCCCTCACTTATATTTAATATTTAATAAAATTATTTATAATCATGTAGGGTAGGGGGGGTTAGTTTTTGCATTTTTAGACTTCTGGGGTTCCACTGATTATGTATACAAAATTTGGTTGAGTTTGGTAAATGGCCAAGATTTTTATTTTTTGACCCCCCCCCCATTTTGGGCGGTTAGTTTTTGCATTTTTAGACCTCTGGGGTCCCACTGATTATGCATACAAAATTTGGTTGAGTTTGGTACAAGGGCCTATATTTTGATTTTTTGACCATACACCCCCCCATTTTGAGCGGTTAGTTTTTGCATTTTTTGACTTCTCGGGTTCCACTGATTATGTATACAAAATTTGGTTGAGTTTGGTACAAGAGCCTATATTTTTAATTTTTAACCCCCCCTCCACCCCCCTTAATTTTGGGTCGATATGCACCAAAATCTAATCAGCTCTTAATCTCAATGGACCAAAACTACGTGTGAAATTTGGTTTCTAATATTCACACTAGTTTTTGAGCTAGCTCGTCCACAAAAATTTGATAATGCACAGACTAACGGACAACCAGACAACCGGACGGACGGACAGACTAACAGACATTTTGACAAAACAATTATTATCTCGAAAAATATAATTTTTTCGATGTTCACTTATTAGAGCTTTTTTGTAGAGCAAAATGCCATGGTTTCGCTCAATTTTTCTAATCAAAATAGTTTCAGCCGTTTTTGAGATATTTCGAAAAAAAGAAAGAAAAAACCCACTTTTTTCATGCACGATTACAATACTTGACCATACCCTGTAAGTGAACATCGAAAAAATTATATTTTTCGAGATAATAATTGTTTTGTCAAAATGTCTGTTAGTTAGTCTGTGCGTTACCAAATTTTTGTGGACGAGCTAGCTCAAAAACTAGTGTGAATATCGAAACCAAATTTCACACATAGTTTTGGTCCATTGAAATTTTTCGTTTATTGGGCCACGCAGGTGGGGGCCTTCACTAACAAGAAATATTTACATAGTCGGGTGAATTTAATTATAGGAGTATTTACATAATTATAGGAACATTTACATAATATATTTACATTTTTTTACTTTATCCAATGCAAAGCATGGGTAAAGTATTGCAATCGCTCTCGGGGCAAGCGTGGCTTCAAAGGGTCCTCAGGTAAAGACTACGGAACCCATGGACTCAATTAAAGTCACAAATTGTAGTATTCATATAGGTTGAATTTTAACACGTGACGGTTTTGTCAAAAATTACATGGGGTCTCGTCGAGAGGCCAAAAAGGGCGATTTTTTCATTTAGTGCGTGCGTATGGATGGATGTATGGATGGATGTATGTATGTATGGATGTTATCGGTTTTTTGGCCCACGATTTTTTCCACACCGTTGCACCGATTGAAATGAAATTGAAAACCTACCATTAGTTTAACAAAATGAAGCGCTGATTAGTTTTTGGTACATATCGGCCCACAAACATTAGTACTTTATTTCGGTACTTTTTTATTTTTTTCTAAATATTTTGAAAATGACTTAACCAATTTTGATGAAATTTAATATCCTAATTAAGTACCTTGGGGACCACAAAAAAGGTTAAATAAAGTTTTTAGTAAAATTATATTTTAAAGTACTTTACTCTAAAGTAAGATAGTACTTTTAAAAAAATTTTAAATTTATTCATTTGATCGTTTTAATATACCTCATTTAACCTAACTTAAGTAAGAATGGATAGGCTTCTCTCTGTGAAATGCTAAAAATTTGGGAGGAATTTTTATGAGTAACCATAGCAACTGCGTTGTTTTCTTATCCGTTACCTTTGCTGAAGACAGAGAAATCGATTTTAAACCAAAAATAGCGATTGATTCTCATCTAGTACTTGAGGAATAATCATTCTATATTGGATTTTTGACGTTTCGGTTTTTATTAGTAACCATTGCTGAAGACATAGAGAAATCGATTTTAAACCAAAAATAGCGATTGATTCTCATCTAGTTCTTGAGGAATAATCATTCTATATTGGATTTTTGACGTTTCGGTTTTTATTAGTAACCATTGTTGAAGACATAGAGAAATCGACTTTAAACCAAAAATAGCGATTGATTCTCATCTAGTACTTGAGGAATAATCATTCTATATTGGATTTTTGACGTTTCGGTTTTTATTAGTAACCATTGCTGAAGACATAGAGAAATCGACTTTAAACCAAAAATAGCGATTGATTCTCATCTAGTACTTGAGGAATAATCATTCTATATTGGATTTTTGACGTTTCGGTTTTTATTAGTAACCATTGCTGAAGACATGGAGGAATCGACTTAAAATAAAAAATAGCGATTGATTCTCATCTAATACTTGAGAAATATCCATTCTATATTGGATTTTTGACGTTTCGGTTTTTATTAGTAACCATTCCTGAAGACATAGAGAAATCAACTTTAAACCAAAAATAGCGATTGATTCTCATCTAGTACTTGAGGAATAATCATTCTATATTGGATTTTTGACGTTTCGGTTTTTATTGGTAACCATTGCTGAAGACATAGATGAATCGACTTAAAATCAAAAATAGCGATTGATTCTCATCTACTACTTGAGGAATAACAATTCTACATTAGGTTTTTGACGTTTCGATTATTATTGGTAACCATTGCTGACGACATGGAGGAATCGACTTAAAATCAAAAATAACGATCGATTCTTATCTAATACTAGAGGAATAACCTTATTGAATTCCATTTTTGATGTTTTGACTATTAATGGAAACCTCTACTGAAAATGTAGAAGAATCGACTTAAAATCAAAAAGACTAAATTCTTTTTTGGTAAACAACTCAAGCTTGAGTTGTTTGCCATAAAAGAATTTAGTCTTTTTGATTTTAAGTCGATTCTTCTACATTTTAAGTAGAGGTTTCCATTAATAGTCAAAACATCAAAAATGGAATTCAATAAGGTTATTCCTCTAGTATTAGATAAGAATCGATCGTTATTTTTGATTTTAAGTCGTTTCCTCCATGTCTTCAGCAATGGTTACCAATAATAATCGAAACGTCAAAAACCTAATGTAGAATTGTTATTCCTCAAGTATTAGATGAGAATCGATGGCTATTTTTGATTTTAAGTCGATTCCTCTATGTCTTCAGCAATGGTTACCAATAAAACCGAAACGTCAAAAATCCAATGTAGAATGGTTATTCCTCGACTCTTAAATGAGAATTATTTTTGAATTAATTTCAATATGAACTACAAATTGCAAGTGATATCTGATTAATAATAAAGGAACAAACATATTAATATTTCAAATGAATTTGGATAAAGTTTAGCAACGATCCGTTGCAGTTTATTTCTTTATACAATTTCTAGCGCATGGCGATTTCCCTATAAGTTCTCCTGTTGAAGCTATAAAAATTCATCAAATAACCCCTCATCGCCCTGAAGGTCATATCGCATAAAGTTCTCTGGAAAATTCCCAGGGCGACAAGGGGAGGCACCGCTTTATGCCACCACACTCCCTTTCCACGAGAGTGTGATGGCTTCAACTCTCACAGAACCCGAGCCCACCCCAAACCTTGCTGCAATGTTGCTCACCAGACTGGAGTTGCCCTTATAATAATTGATTTTGTTTCTGTGGGCAACCCTCAGTCCGAGGAGCGCTGACACTATCTGCACATCCAGAACCCACACCGTCCCCGACCCGTCCTTCGCCAAGAAGTCTGGCTTCCTGTTCCCGGCCGAGCTCTGATATAAATATTCGAGCTCGACCCGCATTCCCTTTTTTATTAGCTCATCAGCCAGACGTCTAATCACCGCATCATGCCTCCTGAGCCTTCCATCGTGCGTCCGCCCACACGACTGGAGATTAAGAGCTGATTAGATTTTGGTGCATATCGACCCAAAATTATAGAGGGTGCAGGGAGGTTAAAAATTAAAAATATAGGCTCTTGTACCAAACTCAACCAAATTTTGTATACATAATCAGTGGGATCCCAGAGGTCTAAAAATACAAAAACTAACCATCCAAAATGGGGGAGGAGGGGGTGGTCAAAAAACGAAAATCTTGGCCATTTACCAAACTCAACCAAATTTTGTATACATAATGAGTGGAACCCCAGAAGTCTAAAAATGCAAAAAACTAACCCCCCTACATGATTTTAAATAATTTAATTAAATATTAAATATAAATGAGGGGCCAGGTTGTATCGTAAAGTCAAGTGGATGGCCACATCAGAACACGTCAGCTTATTTTCTTTGAAACATAGATTTTTTTTTATAATATAGTAATAATTACTATACAATCTAAATACTAATACTAACCAATAATTAAAAAAATATTTCTCTTGGGAATCTAGTCGGACTGCAAATGCTTTGACATGATTTGTTCCATCCACAGGAGCAATTGTGAGTTGACAAGCATCTTCTGCAGTTAATTTACTCGATAGATAATGATGGATGACATGTTCCGATGCCATTGCTACGCATTTGTCGCTTCTTATCGTAGCTATTAAATGTTGAATGGATCTTATTCGATTTCTTTCTTTTCTCAATTCCGTTGTCCAAAGTCGTTTTTCTAGAGGATCTGTTGAAGTCTAAAAATTTTATAAGAATTTAAAATAAATTGGAGGAAAAAGTAATGTTTTTCTAGATTCATTATGTTGTCTAATAAAATTTTAGAGATTCTTACTCGTATAATTTTCAACACTATTATGTTTCTTTAACACTAGAACACATAAACCAGACCGGAGTATGTAAATTTTTTGGATGCAAGAGAAAAATTTATTTTTAGTCCAGTCAAATTGTGTTTTATTGAGGAAAGTTTTGGGGTAGTTTTGATTTTTTGGATATATATGTTTTGGTACTTGGATTTTGCGCTTGAGCCCGAACGGCTGGTCGGAGAAAAAAATAAATAATGAAATTTGTAGAAAATTTAATGTACTTTCATTTCGCAAAAAAAAAATATTTATGAAAGAGTTTCCGAGTTATAAGCAAAAAACCGCCTAAAAATGAAAATCTTCACATTTTTTTGCATTTTCTACAATGTAGCACCAAGAAATTTTGGTGGGAGACTTCAGATTTGGATTCAGCTCCCCAAAAAACATATATATTTTCAAAAATCAAAACTACCCCAAAACTTTCCCCATAGTGACCCATCTGAGCACAATTTGACTGGACTATTTCTACATTTTAGTGCGTTTTTTTAAATATAGTTCTTATACTTACTTGAAAATATTGATATTGAAGTCCTGGCCAATAAACAGCAAATCTAAGATGCAAATGGGCTGCTTCACGAGGTTGTAAATAAACAGGTTGAGCTTGTGCAGCTAAAAGAGAGGTAACTCCACAAGCGAAACAGGTATAAAGAAGATATGTTGTAAGATATCCAGTTGCAAATACACACATGCATGCTAAGCTATTTGGACTTTTGTTGAATCCTAAAATAGTTATAATTCTACTATATTTTATCAAAAAAAAAAAAAATGAAAAATATCTTTAAAATATTTTGGGATAATAATAATTCATTTTTTATTACTAATAACTAGAGACCGGATTTTTATGCATTAAAAAGTGCCAAAATATGCAGTTAAAATGCTGAAATATGCAAATATATCCAGTAAAAGATGGCAAAATAAATTTCTTTATGCACTAAAAAATTAAAATTGAAGACAAAATGACTATATATTTGAAGGAGTGCTATGAAAGAAATAAAATGATAAAGTAAGCTATAGACACCAAGTGTCAAATATCTACTTTTATTGCGTAAAAAATTGCACAACATTCTCGTTACATTTAATATATAGTAAAAAATCTTTAAACTCAAAGAAATAATAGGTGACACTTGAATAAAATAAACATAATAAATATAATTATGTTTCAAAAATGTGATCAAAAAATAAGGGGGAGGGGGTAGTTTTATTTAACAGACACGAATGTATTGTATTGCTTTAATTTTTTTACCATATAATGTATTAACAAGCTTTACTTATTGAAGTACAAATAATAAACTAATAAAATACCTAATGCAAATATTTGACCGGGTATAATAATCTGATCCCTACACTAATTTACACACACTTCAACACACACACAACACACACGAACACTCAATGTCCAAAATGGGCTATAGTTCTCGAAGGCCGTTAAAAAATAAAGAAATAAAAAATAATTAACAAATGATCTCAAAAATAATTAAAATTTGATTGTAATTGTAAATAATTTATGTTTACAAGTGTCCTCCTGTTTTATTTCTTCTTTTTTTTTAATTCTTTCTCCGAAAAGTTACTTTTAAAACATCTGTATTTGGCACGAAATGTGCAATATTTGACAAAAAATCCTTCAAATATGCAATTTTATGCAATATTACTCAAATATGCAAAAATATGCAGTATAAAATTTAACCCACAGTATCCTAGAAGCATGATTCGGATAGATAATAGATTTCTTGGGTCGTATGTGTCGGCGAACAAAATGTGAAATTGCATAGGAATCCGGTCTCTACTAATAACTAATATTTCGTAAACTTATTTTATTATTTACTTTTTTCTTGTTACTGCCTTTTTAATTAATGATAAGTCCAGAATTGAGGGAGAAGATTAAATTTAAATCTCATAAATTGTATACCAAAATGTTTTTTAAATTTTAATTTCATATAATAAATGAACCATACCATATATCTATATATATAAAATTAAGGTTTTGTCTGTACATTGGTCCAAATCACGCCAAATTTTGGTTGCACACGTTTCAAGCAAAGTTATGAACGAAAACACCCTCAACAAAATTCCTGTCGGTCTGTCTGTCTGCATGTTTCCGTGGGTTCCGCGAAAAGTTGCTCACGATTTACGTAAAAACGGCTGAAGGGATTATTATGAAATTTCATATTTGGATCAGATGTCTTCTAACTTACGTTTTTAACAATGTAAAGTTTTGATATTTTGACCCCAAAAGGGGGTTTGGGGGGCGCACGAATGAAAATTATCAAATAACTCCTAAACTATTAACTCTACGGCAAATTTTATTATGAGCAAAGTTGTAGGGGATGTGATTTCTGACAACTTTTGTTTAAAAAAATTCCCCCCCAAAAAAAGGGGGGGGTCAAAATATGGAAATTCTTGCTCTTGGACCAAACTCAACCAAATTTTGTATTCATAATCTGTGGGTCACCAGAAGGCTAGAAATGCAAAAACTAACGACCAAAAATGGGGGGGGGGGTCAAAAAATGAAAATTCTTACCCTTAGAGCCAACTTAACCAAATTTTATATACATAATCTGTGGCTCACTAGAAGACTAGAAATGCGAAAACTGGGTGCGGGGGTGGAGTGATGGTACGGGTGCGGAGGTGGGATATGGTATGGGGTGCGGGGGGATGAGGGCGCGGGGAGTGGAATGTGGGTGAGGGAGTAAGACAGAGTAGGGTGAAGGTGGTGGTGCGGGGTGGAGTCGGGGTGGCGTAGTGGGTGTTGGGGTCCAGGGGGCTGGGTGGGGGGGTGGAGCAGGGTGGAGAAGGGGGTTGAGGTGAGGGCCCAGAGACAGGGTGGGGCGGGGTTGGGGTCTGGAGTAGAGGTCGCGGGGTTCGGGTCTGAGGGGGGTCCAGGGGGCGTGCCTTGCAGCTAGTTTTCTTTAAAAATCAATTTTTCAAGGAAATCACAAATTAATAAAATATTTTTTTATTATTTGATTAAGAGAAAATGTAACAAAAATATGAGCTCGAAAAGAGTTTTGAGTTGGACTATTCATAGGGAAATTAAAAGATTAGTTGTTTTCTAGCTTATTCACATGTAAGGGATATATGTATATGTATATTAGAGTGGTTCTTATTTTAGAAGGATGTGGAAATCAACCCGGAAACTTCTTCGTAAAGATGAAAAACTTTTTTGCAAAGAACTGTATTTATGTTATTAGCTTCTAATTTTTTTTTTTTTTTTTTTTAGATTACTCCTTTATGATTTTAAGGATAATATTAAACTCTCTGTCTCTCATTTTTGATTTTTACATAATCAGTCCTTCAAATCTCACATCCAGAGACCTCTTCGTCTCCAATTTTACTGATCAGTCTCTCTATTCTCTTCTGTTGTACTATACAGTATAGAAGGGTTTGTCAAGATCTACAGGGAAATTCTCGATTGCATTAAAAAAAAATTCACACGTTCTGATGTGGCCATCCACTTGACTTTACCATACACTTCTGGTTGAGTTTGGTACAAGGGCCTAGATTTAAATTTTTTGACCCTACAATCCCACCCTCTCATTTTGGGAGGTTTGTTTTTGCATTTTTAGTCTTCTGGTAGCTCACTGATTATGTATACAAAATTTGGTTTAGTTTGCTCAAATATCCTAGATTTTTAATTTTTAACCCCCTCCACTCTCCTTAATTTTGGTGCCAGAAAAAAAGATATTTTCGTTATTAGAGGTTCATTTTATAGTATATTTCAATTTTCTTGTTTTTTTTTTTAGTTTTAATATATTATAATTTTAAAATTTAACCACCCCCCTCCACCTCCCTTAATTTTGGGTCGATATGCACCAAAATCTAATCAGCTCTTAATCTTAATTCACCAAAACTACGTGTGAAATTTGGTTTTGATATTCACACTAGTTTTTGAGCTAGCTCGTCCACAAAATTTGGTAACGCATAGACTAACAGACATTTTGACAAACAGTTATTATCCCGAAAAATATAATTTTTTCGACGTTCCCTTATTAGGTCTTTTTTGTAGACCGAAATGCCATGGTTTTTCGCAATTTTTTTAATCAAAATAGTTTCAGTTGTTTTTTAAATATTTCGAAAAAAAGAAACAAAAAACACTTTTTTCATGCACGATTACAACACTTGACCATACCCTGTAGGATAAAGTCAAAATAGTTAATCAGGGTGATTGATTTAGGTTCCTATTAAAAGTTTGTGGGTTTAGTATTTTTCTTCGTAGCCAAGCTTTTTGTGATCTATTTAAATATTCTTGATTATCTGACACATTCGCTTATTCTGAAAATTGACACCAATCCGATTATTTAAGATGGAAACATATACTATTGATTATGAAAAAATATTTCTTGCTAAAATCAAATACCTTTTTTTTATAAAATAGATTGTAATTCTAAAATATGTATTTTCAAATAACTTGAATTTTCTATCTGGATTTCAATTTTCAACTTCATAAAAAAAATTCAGTCGAGTAAAAATAATAATAATTAAAGTAATGAAAAAATAAATCAAGTTGGGTGCGACCCCTCGCCCATAATCCTTTGTTTTGAAATATTGAAATATTAATTTGGTATTTATATAGAGATGAGAAAATTAATTTGGTAAAAATTTATTGAAAAAATCTGGTTTTACACTATTCGACAGGGGAGAAAATTTTACAAAGGCTTGGGGATTTTTTTTTTTTTTTTTTTTTGCTTTTGATAGGGAAATAAAATTTTAATTCTACGAAAATTATGCTTTTATTTAAATAAGTAATAATATAGAGATGAAAAAAATAGGTGAAGTAAAAAGTTCTGAGCCTTTTTTCTCTTTATTTCGACGATAAAATTAACCAAGTTAGGATTTTCCGATTTAGATCAAATATGTTAAATAAACTTCTAAAACTAAAACTTTTTGAAGGCAATCTTATAATTCCGCGATTGAAGAAGTCCTCGTCCCTATTGGTGAAAAACTTGACCAGCTCATTTTAACTAGCCTCTCTTGAGGCCAGTTTTGTACCATCAAGGAAATTTTGCAAATGCTTGAAAATGTGATAATCACTTGGTGTCAGGTCTGGGCTATACGGCGGGTGCGATATAACCTCCCATCCAAGATCTCAGAGGTTCTGGCGCGTCGTTAACGACGTATGCGGCCTGGCGTCCACTTGATGGAACACAACACCCTTCCTATTGGCCAATTCTGGTCGCTTCTCGTCGATCGCCTGCTTCAATCTGGTCAGTTGTTAACAGTATAGGTCCGAATTGAGTGATTGGCCAGATGGGAGCACCTCATAGTTGATGGTTCCCTTCCAATCCCACCAAACACCCAATAAAACCATCTTGGACGTTAATTCAGACTTGGCGATCGTTTGGGCCCGCTCACCGCGCTTTTGCCTGTTGTTCTCGTATGTGACCCATTTTTCATCGCCAGTCATCATCACCATCGCCATCGCCATTGCTTCAGCAAAAAATCGCAGGCTTCAATTCGGTCCAAAAGTTTATTTTGCGTCAATTCGTGTGGCATCCATACATCGAGCTTCTTCTTGAGACCAGCTTTATGCAAATGGTTCCAAAAGGTTTTCTGGGTAATCTTCAATTCCTGGGCAATGGAATAAGTGCTCGCATGCCGGTCCGACTTGACAATTTCCATGATTTTATCGACATTTTCGACGATTGGCCTACCAGAGCGTGTCTCATCTTCGACGTCCATATTACCAGAACGGAATCGTTTGAACCACCGCTTTGCTGTTGCATTCGATACTGTATTGGGTCCATAAACAGCACAATTTTTTTGGCCGCCTGCTCCGCTTTTTCCCTTTGGTCGTAGAGGTACTGAAGAATGTATTTAATTTTCTCTTTTTTTATCTCCATTTTGGAACCCTCTAACACACAACTGGCTTTACCAAACACAAAACTGTCAAAGCACTTTTTTTAAAGCGTTATGTCACCTTTAAATCGCAAAAAAGAATGGCCAGATACGACATATACATCGTGAGATATGGCTCATTAAAGCCATCTAACGAAAAAGGCTCAGAACTTTTTACTTCACCCATTATAATTTCGCCCGAAATATTCAACAAACTCTTTTTCTTTTTATTAATACCTACATGTAAAATGTTATATTTAAATAAATATATTAGTTTGTTTTTCGAAATTTAAGCATGGGGACGGGGTTGAGGATGAGAATTTGTTAACCAATCGACTTGATTGGGGAATAATGGAATTGAAATAATTATCGGAAAAGAGGTTTTTTTATCTAATTAGATTTTTCCTCTTATTAAAAACAAGGACTAAAGATGAATAAGGACACTCGATGGTGGAGAAGTAATCTCCGGGATCGAAGCAAAAATACAATGTAAACATTAATTAATGTAAAATAATTGGTTTAATATCATTTTAAGGACTAAAGATGAATAAGGACACTCGATGGTGGAGAAGTAATCTCTGGAATCGAAGCAAAAATACAATGTATACATTAATTAATGCAAAATAATTGGTTTAATAAAATTTATAAAAAAAAAAAAAAAAGAAATTTAAGCATAATTTTCTGGTAATTGTTCGATTGTTTAAATCTCTTTCGACCGCATTTTCATTTTTCATGTGGCTTTTAATCTTAAAAAAAATCAATTTTATTTATATTAAAATTAGATTTAGTATTTATACTTTAAATTTTAAATTATTTCTTTTCAAAAGAATTTTATAGGAATACGTTCTGTAATATCTAACAGACAATGAAGACTATGATAGCGACTTGATTACTCATATCCTTTTTAATTTTATCGGAATAAATCTTTTTAGAATCCCTATGTTAAAAAGTCGCCTTGGATAATTTTAAGAATATGCTTTTAACAAAAGTTAATTATAATTAGATTAACAAAAATATTCTATCATAGAATTTTTAAATTTTCAAGATAATTAGAAAAATTAAATAAGTACTGGTATAAAGTACTAATGTTTCTGGGCCGATATATAGAAAAAAATAATTAGCGCTTCATTTTGTTAAAGTAATGTTTAAAGTTTTCAATTTCATTTTAATCGGTTGAACGGTGTGGGAAAAATCGTTTACAAAAAAAAAGGGTTACGTACATTAGGGTGGAACGAAAAATACAAATTTTGATTTTTTTATTTATAATAGCGTGGACAAGTTGCCTTTAGTAGTAGAAAAGTCGAAAACAAAATATAAAAGTCATTGGGGAATGTCTTGAGGTCTTTTGTACAAATACCTACATGCAGAAGAAAACATTAAAACCATTTTTCAAAATTTTCAAATTTTTTACAATATTTTTAAAGCTCTTTGAGGCACTTGTTTTGAGGATAGGATCAAGCGCTGGCATGAGCGCGCTGCAGTCGATGAGGAATACTTTGAAGGAGACAATATCGATTTTGATTAATAAATTTGTATTTTTGATTTTCTGAATAAATTCCTGAAACTTTTTGATCAAGGGGGTATTTACGATACGATATGTATAGAAGTATATAGAAAGCGGAGACTTAACACCCCCCAAAGTCATTGGACAGTTCCTTCAACAGACATTGCTGATGGCTAGTTTCAAATATCAAATATTAATGAATATGTTTTATAATAAAACTCAATTAGTCTTCGATTTATGCGAAGACAGCTATTGTTCAGTCTATTCATTTTTAATTAATACTCGTAATAAAAAATTGGAAAAACTAATTAACCATCAAGTTTAATTACTTGATGCTTAATTGTGTGATTTGATGTTTTGCCGAAGAAAAGGTTTAGCCCAATGTTTTCTGTGATTCAATCGCGAATCTAATGTAGGGAATTTTATGTCAAATATTGAGTGAAAATAATATTTGAACTTATATATTTCTAACTTGAAATAATGATATTAAATAAATTTTTTTCTCATTAATATATCAAAGAATAATTGATACGTCAACGAGAATTATTTTGACCGCGCTGATTTGAAAAAGATATTTTTATCTCGCGAGACTACTGCGGATTACGCTATTGGAGTCTGCGGAGTATTAAGTCTGGACCAAGAGAGAAAAAGATGTGATCCACTTAGCTACAATCCAACGTCATTTCGCGTATAGCCCGCTAGACATTCGGATGGATCACCAAGTGAATTTGAAATCTCAGATGTTATATATTCGATCTCCCAGTCCAGAGCGCTAGATCTATTAGCATGTATGTTAGATGCCTGCCATTAATTAACCCAATGTTTTCTACATTTGATTCAATCGCGAATCTAATGTAGGGAATTTTTGTCAAATATTGAGTGAAAATAATATTTGAACTTATTTATTTTATTTATTTATTAATGATGTTATGTACATAGGTCAGAGTAGACCCTTATAGTGTACAATCAAAAAAGAAAAAAGAAACTGACAAATATAGAGATTAACAATATAAAGAAAAATGAAATATAAATTAGATACAAAAATACAAGAAACAGAACAAAACGTAAAAAATACAAAATATAAAATACAAAATAGAAATACAAAGTATAAGTATATTACAAAATATAAATTACACAATATAAAATATAAGTTAGAGGCTATAGCATTAGCATGATAGGGCTTCAGTGAGTCCACGCAGAAAGCGGGCAGCAGAGGATGGTTGTCTTAGGGCAGAGGGCATTGAGTTCCACAGTCGTGGGCTGTGATCTCAAATGACCTCGATCTGAGGGCAGTCTTATATGTTTCTAACTTGAAATAATGATATTAAATAAATTTTTTCTCATTAATATTTCAAAGAATAATTGATATGTCAACGAGAATTATTTTGACCGCGCTGATTTGAAAAATATATTTTTATCTCGCGAGACTACTGCGGATTACGCAGCGCGAGCAAAATAATTCTCGTTGACGTATCAATTATTCTTTGATATATTAATGAGAAGAAAAGGTTTAGGTTTAGGTTGTCATGAGTGTACTCAGTGTAGAAAGAGTTTAAAGTAGGTACATCAATAAGAATCACATCGATGGATTGAGTTGACTTCAAACATATCTATATTATCAGATTACCAGTTGAAAAAATCTTCAAAATTATAAGAAATTAAACTATAATATTTTATCCGGTTTTCAAGTTTCACCGCGAGTGGTCTAACTCTAATCCAAAATAATTTTACAGCTCAACCACGACACCCTCAAAAGTTAAAAAAAAAATAATTCAAAACATTCTCTACAACATTGTACTACAGTAGAGTCAAGAAAACTCAGCCTAATGTAGATCGAAGGGTGGGCGAGTTTGTGAAATGCCGGGTTACCGTTAATAGGGTTAAAAAAGAATAAGTGTTTCCTCAGAAAATACAGTGCTGTACTTGTGTGCATTGTTTGCTAATAAACTCCCTTAAACAAAGGAAAAGTAAGTACTTTATGAAGGCATAGAGCCTTTACTACATGAAAATCGGGGGTTTTTCGCCCTGTAAGGATGTGGCCGAGTTACCCGGATTGCCGGGTTATCGAGTGCCGAGTTTTCGGGACTCTACTGTATTTTCAGAAAAAAATATTAAGCCATCCTTAGTTATCCAATTGCTACATTCTCTTTCTTAAGAAATAATATTTTACCTTGTTGGCAAATAGCCGATACAGCCCAAAGTGCAGCTTCCCATTTGCTCCATGGTCGTTGGGCTGGGTCAGGATCAAACTTTGCTGTAACCCAAATGGCTATAGCTACAATAATTAAACAGGATGCTGTGCTCAACCAAAGGGGCCCAGTAAATGTCATTACAAATACATCTCGACTAACAGGCAGATCAGCACCCCGATAAATTAAAATTCGGCTAAAATCATTAATTTTTTTAATTTGTCTCTATCAATATTATTAATTTATTTACACTCAATAAGAAAAAAACTGAAAAGTATAATTTCAAAAAATGAATGAAAACAATTTTTTTTAATTATTATTGTTCACTTCTTTAAAAGAAAATATTTTCGATTGAATATCTCAAAAAAAAATTACTTTATTAACACTCTTTAGAACGAGTTGTTGATGATAAGGGACCTTTATCTAGAAAAAAATCAAGTATGAATTTTCAAAAAACTAAACGCATTTTAAATAGTACATTTTATACAGAGTTAAAAGAGTATATTTTCGTTTGAATATCTCGAAAAAAATTACATTTTTAACACTCTTTAGAACGGGTAGTTGATGATAAGGGGGGACCCTTATCAATTTGTTTAAGAATTTCTAGAAAAAATAAAATATGTATTTTCAAAAAACTAAACGCATTTTAAATAGTATATTTTATACAGAGTTAATCAGTATTAGATATAACAAATGAGAGGAAAAAAAAGGAAACAATTAAACACCGTATTATCAGGTTGAAAGTGTACGGTTGATCTGTCTGGTTCCATTGTTACTCAAAACAAATATTGGTGTTATAATAGTGAGTAAATATATTCTGATTGTTATATATATATATTTGAATGTTGTATACATGAGTTTGAAAATAATTTGACCAAGAGCCTTGTTAAGAGGTATAAAAGGTGTGGATAGCGGAATATCACAATGATAGATAATTTTATAGATAAAGCGATTTATTGAGGTTTCATATATTACAATATAATAGAATAGTACATGAGGAAAAAGCAATATATAGCATGTTACATTGACTCGAGTAGAAAGACGAAAGGTGAGTAATAAGTTAAGTTAATATAGTCAACACCTGAGTGGCGCTGATGTCATATCGGAGGTGCCAATATTGTACATATATTTTAACAAGCCTGATGAACCTACAATAAATTAGCGAAACGTTCCGATTGATTGATTTAACATGGTGTTTATTGTTTCCTTTTTTCCTCTGATTTGTTATATATAACAATTTTTATTATTATTACTAACATTTTACTAGTCTTATTATTAAATTTTATTTATTCCTCGAGTCGCGTATTACAAAATGGCAGCACAATATGTACATCCATTTGACTTTACAACTCTGTAAACATACATAGAAATATTTTAATGTGAATACTTTAAAAAAAACAATAAACAAAATAAAAACAATTGGTCGCAATAAAATAATAAGTTTGTAAGCCAAATGAATAAAACTATGGTAGAAGCCCCACTTGCAAAATAATACATGTATTGGCCTTCTTTTTACTATAATTTTTTAGTATTATACATTATTATACAATTTATTATGAAATTTGTATAAATAATGTAAAAATACTTAAAAAAAAAAAAATCTTCAAAAATTGTCTTTAGTCATTTTAGTTTAATATTATGAAGTTTCCAGTTTTTTGGTTGTTGAGAAATTGAGAATAAATTATATTGTACCTTGCAATTAATGTTGGATGTAAAAATGAAACAACTTTTGCCCTCTCCGAAGTAATTGTTGGATGACATAAGGCAATATCAGCTCGGTGACTTACTATGGCTCCAATTAGTCCTGACCAAGTATTATGTAAATCAACCGCAGTTCCCCAGGTTGAAGTTTCCAAAATCTGAACTCTATAAAAAATTGTATTTGATATGAGTTTTTTTTTATAATCAAGATATCTCCTTTAAGTGCATCACTTATAAATTATGATAGGTTTTTGCATTCTAGTAAATAAAATAATATTTTAGGAAAAGTAGAGTGTAGATTCATCACTTGAATGTTGAAGAAAAAGGGAACAATAGAAGTAATTATTGTTACTAATAGAACCATACGAATTAAAGAATTGAAGAAACAGTTGGTTCAACTTATTTTCAATTTTACTGGCAATTGGGTTGATTGTTTGTTTTAAAATTTACCTTTTCATTCAGTAAATTAAGAAGGAAAATAAAAAATTTATTAAGTTAATTTTATGAGTTTTTTTTCTAAAGTAGCCGCAAATTACTTGTGGACTAATTTCAAAATAGTTTTTAACCGACTTCAAAAAAGAGGAGGTTCTCAATTCGACTGATTTTTGTGTGTCTATGTTACCTGATATCTTCGCCAATTGTGAACCGATTTTTATGGGTTTGTTTGCATTGGATTCAGTATAGTTTCCGATTGGTCCCGTTTTTTTCCATTGGCATTGGACCTTTTTTGTTTTGTTTGTTTAGGCATAACTTCTATGTTTATGAACCGATTTTAATGATTCTTTCTGCGTTTGGATCAGTATAGCTCCAAGATAGTCAAAATACCTAACTATTTATTTATTTGTTTATTTTATGTATGTTCAGCGAGAACTTTTTGCCACGTGGACCGATTTCGATGATTCTTTTTATTGGAAAGGGGGTACCCTAGGGGTAGTTCCATATTAATTTGGTCAAGTTCTGATGATATGACCAATGACGAAATAACGCAAATTTCCAATTCTTATGAGGAAATAATCGAAATTATAATAAATAAAATCTTTTAACATTCATTTAAAACCCGCAAACGTTTCGACAGAATTTCTATATTTTTGAATTGAATTTTATTATCATTTTCTGATTTATTCGCTCGACGCTTTCTCTTACAAGATGCATGCAAGGTATTATATTAAGTCACTATTAATAACATCACTAAAAAGAGAAAAAAAATAATAATTTTTATAAAAAAAATAAAACTGACTTCAAAAAAACTAAATGCAACAAATAAAATAATAATAACTCAAAAATAAAATAAAATGCACTAAAAGGTATAAAATAATTATGATTTAGTTACAACTAAACGACAAAATATTAACATGAAATCACTTTTTGAAGTCGGAGCCAAAAATATACATTTTATGAAACGCACTCGACGGATCTTACTTAGTACGTTTGGCGGGTAAACTCGCTTATATAGTTTGTTTAGGACCGACTTCAAAAAGTGATTTCATGTTAATATTTCGTGGTTTACTTGTAACTAAATTAGATAATTATTTTATACCTTTTAGTGCATTTTATTTGATTTTTGAGTTCTTATTATTTTATTTGTTTCATTTAATTTTCTTGAAGTCGGATTTATCTTTTTATAATTATGATACCTCCTTTAAGTGCATCACTTATAAATTATAATAGATTTTTGCATTCTAGTAAATAAAATAATATTTTAGGAAAAGGAGAGTCTAGATTCATCACTTGAAGGATTGAATGTTGAAGAAAAAGGGAACAATAGAAGTAATTATTGTTACTAATAGGAATCATACGAATTAAAGAATTGAAGAAACAGTTGGTTCAACTTATTTTCAATTTTACTGGCAATTGGGTTGATTGTTTGTTTTAAATTTTTCCTTTTCATTCAGTAAAATAAGAAGGAAAATAAAAAATTTCTTAAATTAACTTTATATTATATTAAGTTTTTTTTAAAGTAGCCGCAAATTACTTGTGGACTAATCTCAAAATAGTTTTTAAAAAATTATGATAAATCAATATATCTTTTTATCAAATAAATGATCGACAAAAAGAGAGTTTCTCCAAAAATCAGCTAACCAGGGTACAAAGGTAGTAGTCTTTCTTTTGTTAATGAGTTACCAATTTGCTCATGGTGACATCCCTGGCTAAATAAAGTATAAATGAGATCATGTTGTTTAAATTTAATACACTTTTTTTACAGTGCTAATTCGCGTAGATACTGTTTTAATATGTTATCAATCTTCGAAGGTAAGTACCGTACCAAGCAAATAAGCTTAGCTTACACTGGAAATGTGAACTCCTGGGATTTCTCGTTCCCGATTTCTTGGGAAATTCGCAAAAATATCTATTCCCGATTTCCCGAGAAAAAAAGTCAATTCCCGGGATTATTTTTAACATTTTTCATCATATATGGCAAATGAAAAATAAATATTCAAAAACTACTTGTTTTAGCGTATTGATTTCCGATAAGAAAAACTATAAAGAAGCAGAAATTCCAGCGAATGTTTTGAAACGAAAGCTTGAAAGTGCTATAAATATGAGCAGCAAAAAACAAAATACAGGAGATACAGAATATAAGGCTATATTGAAAGAATTTAATTTATTTGAAGCAATTGGAAAATTAACAAAAAATTTGAAAATGCTCTTAAATGGTCTCCTTTGCATCAAACCAACCTCAGTGGAAAATGAAAGAGTATTTTCGACTGCTAGCCTTTTTGTCACCAAAATTAGGAAACAACTCAACGACAATTCGGTTAATGCGCTAGTTGTTATTGTCTCAGAACTCATTTTAAAAACTGTTCTAATAAATAACTTTTTTTGTTCTATTAGTAATTAAGTTTTTTGTTTTAATGAAAAAATAAATGAATATTTTAATTGTTTTTTTAATTCAATTAATTAATTTTAAATATTAAATATTAAAACCTGGTTTTCCCGGGAATCCCAGGAATATCTTCGAAATATTCTCGTTTCCCGGGAATTATTATTTGCCGGGAAATGAGAAATCCTAATATGAACTAATAATGGTTTAATAAGCTTACTAAAGCTACGCTGTAAAACTAAGTCTTGACTCTGTTGGCGGATTCAACGCCGCCTGTTAGTAGCAGGGTAGGCATTCGAATAAATTGTTCTGAAATGCGGGTTGCATCATCAGGCGTAAAATAGCGTAAAATCGTGTTATTTTAATTAAAATTTAAAAATTTAAAATAATTTTAGTCTTACAATTTCTTGATCTTTGGATTAATGTTTTCACCAAAAAATGTATTTTTTGAGAGCCATTATTTTGAAAATAAAAACAAATTCAACTGTCGTATGTTGAAATTTAATGAATTCATTCATTGAAATCTAGGCATCTAGGCTACTCTAATATCCACAGTAACTGTACATCCAAACTCGCTGTCATGATCAGATATATAATACAAAAATATCGGTTTAATTTCAATGCTAAGTAAATACCTTCAATTAAAAACATGTCAATTTATTGGTTTTATTTTCCTAAAAGTTCAGGGTAGACGTTGCCTAGCTTTTGGCCGGATTGGCCAAATTCATCGCGGAAGATTCAACGTGGACATATTCAATTTTCATACAAATCATACAAATCAAAGGCGATATCGCCTAATTCGGATAGTTGATTTTTGACAAATAATTCCACTGAGTCTTAAAGAGAAGATTGTGCAAAATTTTATTCATTCGGAAAAAGACAAAATTTAATTTTCTTTCTGATAGTTAATTTTTCGACAAGTAGTTCTGAAGCGAGGGGTGAACCGCGACCTAATATCGTGTACACCTACTTCCTCTTTCATTTCCAAGTAGAAGACAATAGATGAAGGGGCATTATCTAATGAATTCCAAAATAATTCCACATAATTCCGAAGACGTGTACACCTAATTTCAATCGCGGTTCACCCCTCGTTATGAAGTATAGTCGTATAATTTTTTTTCAAATCCAACATAGAAGGGATATATTTAAATTTTTTCCTCCTCTGATTCGAATGGTTGATTTTTTTGTAAAATAAAAATGATAATAAAAGCTGGTTAAATATATTTTATTTTTTTTCATTAAGCATCCCTTCATTTTTAGTTTGATTTTTATCCTTTAAATATATTGTAAAATGTACATTAACATTTTGAATAATATATTTCAATTTCACTTTAAAATCAAAATACGATGAATTTGACCTAAATCCTAGCTTGCCTATCGCATATAACGTAAATAGAAGTGTTGTTTGTAATCGCCTCTTAGGAATATTCAGTTTCAAAGGTCTTCTAAATTATTATTTTTGCTAACTATTTTTTAATAATTATTTCATGAAATATCTTTAAAAATTGAAAGAAATCTCCAGAGCAAAATACATTTTTTTGTCATTACAATGCATTGGTATCAGCGTTTCCAAGAGCTTTCGAATGTACTATTCATTTTAATAAAATGTACTGAAATAGGTTAAAAAATTGATCCACTTTATATAGTTAGTGTCGGAAACAGTAATTCATTTAAAACATTTTTTGAACAATTTATTTTATTAATTAATGCCTCAAAACTCATGTTGTTATTAAATCTATCGAAACAGCTCTTTTTCAGAGTACAAATTTAACGGATCTAGCCAAGTAATTTACTATCGAAAGGAAATCGGGTTCTTATTTGTGTGCAAAATTCAATATAAAAACTTAGGACTATAATGTATCATAAATGTACTTTGATCCTTGAATCTTTGAGATATTTTATGGAATGTGTTAGAAACTAAATTATTTTAATGTTAATGTACTATTCTACTTTTCAAGCAAAAATATACTGTAACGGCAGCACTAATTGGTATGGAGATAATACTTTCAATCAAAGTTTGCAACTAATTGCAGAACACGTAGTTTCGTATGTTTATTTCCATATTACTTGGGAAACTTTTAATTTCCAAATTATTAAGATATGAAAAAAATAATATTAGTATAAATAAAAATATTATTATACGTACTTAAAACCAAAGATGTTTTGAAGTTCGCTTAATATAGCTTGACTATAACCTCCAGAAAGTTGAATTTGTCCATTTAAATTTGTTCCTATATAACAATCATAATCATATTCAATATTATTCTGAAAAGATTAAAAAAATGTATTAATGGAAATAATGAACATATTTCTGATAAAAAAAATAAATGTGTATTTTCCATAAAAAAATTCCTGTTTCATATTTACAGACCTGATAAAGAGAGATTATACATTACACTCAACTTATAACTAGTTTTCCTTACCAAAACAGCAATTCTTAAAGTTTTGCCTTTAAGTGATTCTGCTCTAGTATTTAAAATATTCTTTATTTTAAATGATTGAGGAAGAGTAAGATTTTTGATAACAAGGTTTTCTCCTATCTTTATAGTCCATCTTGCAAGAAGTTTATATTTAATTTCTTGTTTATTGCCTGATTTAAAAACATCCCAAATGTTTGCCGAAAATGTAGGAAGGGAAAATATATTTAGAACTATGATTCTCATTTCACTATCCAGACGAAGATACTGAAATATAATAATAATTATAATTGTTTTATTTTCAACATTGAATGTTTGGAGATGTTAATAAAATGAGATATGAACAAATTTCATAAATCGTCGGGTTACTGCCAAAACAAGCTAACTCCACTTTTACTCAATTCGGAGTTAAGTACTCCATTAGATTAAAAAATGTTCGAAAAACATACTGACAAAAAACCAGACAACTTACTTACTTTGATTTTTTTCAATCAATAAATCATTTTGAAGCTGTGACGATTTTTCATTTCAATTTAAATTTTCAAACGACGATTTCTCAAAAGATCAAATTATGGAGTTAGTTTGTTTTGGCAGTAACCCGACGAAATTATATTTCTTACTTTAAGAAATGATTCCGATTCATTTGGTGGAATGTCATTTGAATCTTTAATTTTGGCATATTTAATTATCCACCATTTACTTTGTCTTGTAAAACCTTTATTATTTCCAGCCTGAAGTTTAGAATATCTATTAAGACTCGAAGGAAAATTATGTTTTGTGTATTTTTCTAGTTACCATTTCTAAAAATTGACTTGAGTATGAACACGATGGCAATACCACAAGGGGTATTTTAGGATTTCTATGACTTTTTAAAAATTGTATTGTTAGATGTTCAACATATATAAGATGTAAGAAAAAATGTTTCCTAAATTTTCGAGCTACTGATATAAGTTCATTTTTCTAAAAGATAGAAAAAAATATATATTATAAGATGTAACAAGTGAGATCTCAAGTTATTATAATTTCCTCTTTAGTTAATTCAAAAGAATCTACACAATTGATGAGAAACGTACCAGAAAAGGGCCTCTATACCCCTTCACCTCAAAGTTATCTAGTTGACACTAAATATAAATGTAAATCCACGAAAATATATATGAGGATAAGTCAAACATTACTTACACTTTTCGTTCTACAACTTTATTAAACTAAAATAGGTGTACAACAGATACATTATTTTTCGATTTAGTCTACACCTTTAGCAATGCACTTGGTCCAGCGAGCCACAAGCTTCCGGATGCGATCTGGTAGAAGGTTTTCTGTTGGTCATGAAGCCATTTTTGAACCGCATCCCGAACGTCCATGTCAGAGGCAAATCGACGACCTCTCAAAGCTTCCTTGATCGGTCCAAAGAGATGAAAGTCTGAGGGAGCGAGATCTGGGCTGTTCCATGGTCACAAAGCGTCCCAAAGTTGACGGTCGCCCAGCTCCCTCTTTGTTACGCTCGGCCACTTTTAAACATTTCGATCCATAAAAAAACGCTTTTACTAGATAAAGCACTTTCTCCGTATTGTAACAAAAGTCTCCGGTGAATTTCAGCACCTTTCACACCCTCTGACCACTCCTCGTTGCTCCTCTTTGGTGCAATCTGATAGCAGAGCTGACATGCTTATGCTATCGTAGCTAGACGACAACTGACGCGATCGTGATTAAATTCCGCGCACGTGACCACAGACGCGCCAACTCAACGCATGCGCATGCGGCGGCCTCCTATCTTAATTTAATAAAGTTGTAGAACGAAAAGTTTAGGTAATTTTTGACTTATCCTCGTAATAATATAATTTTATTGCAGTATTATTATATCAATTTATGTATACATCATTATTTTTATAAAATTCTGATTTTTTCATAAAAAATTTCTTGGTACACGAATGCAATCTTTAAAATCATAGCCTTATTCCTGCAAATATGAGAACCTTTTATTTCAAGAATTTCCTCTCGGGCTATTTATTGAATCAAATGAGGAAAAATTATTAAATAATAAAGTTATCATTTTTATCGACTTAATGGAAAATAATTCTATAAAAAGCTGTTCGAATGTGACGACGATGATGAAGTGGAGGCCCAAGTTCAAGACTTGCTCAATGTACCAATTTGACAAATCCGGCTCCTGCGCTAACGCTATTTAACACTTAAGTATCTGAGGGCACGGAATTTGGTTGATGATACTGATTTCAATAAAAATGTTCACCTTCCTACTAAGGAGGACCCACCCTTTATCTAAAACCGCTTTTATTTTTGTAAAATAATGTTTATTTATCTGAGAAAAAATTATTTAATTTTGAAATATTAATCATCTCTAGTTACTTAAATATTGATCGGAGCTAATTATATTAAACCTTTCTTTTAGGGTATTAAAATATAAAAATATGAGAGTTTTTTAATATGTAGATTATCTAGGGAGCTGGAGCCGCATTTATCTAACTTTCCAGATAAATTTCACCATTACTGCCTAACCCTTGGAGATAAACAAATTTATATGATGACGTTTATTAAAGAAGACTTAATTTAAAACAGAAAAGTTAATATTAGTGAAATGTCTAAAGCTAATAGTTTAAGAGTTAAAAGATATTCCAATATTGTAGATTGGACTTGATGAATCATTAACAAAAAATGTGGCGACACATCATCTCGATATAACAGACCCAAAGAATTATATATGAGAAAGAAATATATCTTATTTAATCGATTACAATGACATATAATAATAAAACTAAGATACGAGGTAGGTTTCACAAAAAAGAAATAAAACAAAATTGAGTTTTGAGTTCGATATATTTCGGAGTTAGCCCATCATCAGGAGTCTAAGAAAACGTTTTCTTAGACTCCTGATGATGGGCTAACTCCCGAAATATATCGAACTCAAAACTCAATTTTGTTTTATTTCTTTTGTGAAACCTACCTCGTATCTTAGTTTTATTATTATATTAAAATGTTTCACCTAGAACCAACACCGAACTCCTTAAAAGTTATTGATTACAATGACCTTTATTAAACTACATTAAATCTCTAACAAAAAATATTATATGGATGAAATCTCTAAAATCAATGGTTTTCAAGTTATAAGAATTTCAATATTTTTCAAAACGTGTATAAGAATTGAAACCTAATGAATTGTCCAAATAATTTTTTGAATAACAAAATAATTTTTTTGGCTGATGACTCAGATTTCTATAAAAATTTTCACATTCATAGTGGGCAGTCCCCTTTATATTAATCCAATTATAATTTTATTAAATGTTTAGTTTTACCAGAAGAAATTCTTAAAATCTTTTCTAGCTACTAAAATATTGATCTGAGCTAATTATATATAATGGCCATTATTTTAGGAAATTAAATTATCAAAATGTTACTTCCTGATAGTTTTTTATAGGTTGCATATAAAGAGCGATAAGCAGTATTTAACTAACTTTCCACATAAATTTCACCATTCCTGCCTAACCCTTTGAGTTACACAAATTTATATAATGATGTTTATTAATGAAGATTTAATTTCCAACAGAAAAGTTCATATAAGTGGAAGTGTAAAATCAATTGTTTACGAGTTAAAAGATATTCCAATATTGTATATAGAGTGAATGGTCTTGAATCAATAACAAATGACTGATGACGGCGACAAAACCTTTCGATATTAAAGACAAAAAGAATTATTAATGAGAAAGAAATCGGTCTTATTTTATCGATGTAATCTATCTTGAGGTTATAGTACCTTTTTAATATAAGACAATAGCATTTTGATTAAGAATTTTGTAGTTTAAAATAAATTGTATAAAAAGATTCAATTTCTTCTCTCCGGGAGCGAATCAACTAGCAATGGCAAAAAGTTTTATTTTTTTCTTATTAGAAATTTATTCAAATCTTTTGAAAATTCATATCTCAGTGATATTTTTATTTATCATCTATATCAAATAATTATTATTAGGAAATTTGCATTTTAAAGGGTAGTTTATATGAAGTCCAATTTGAAAAAATGCTAATAACTCCGTGGATAATTTTTTTAAAAATATAAAATTATTACATTATAATACAATTAATTATTAATAATTTAATTTAATTTTGAACGAAAACGATTCAGTACTTTTTGAAAAAATCTTCAAAAACACCGAAAACAGTCTATGAAAGGCCGTTTTAGAAACATTTTAAAATTCATCTCCATGTCACAAGTCAATTTTTCGTTTCATATGACTTTTTTAACTTTTTCAAAGGCATCTTGTGCTTTCAAAAAACATCGTTTTTTAGACTGTTCAGATGGTTTTTGAACATTTTCTCAAAAAGTACTGAATCGATTCCGATCAAAATTGAATTAAATTATTAATATTTAATTCTTTTATAATATCTATTAATTTGATATTTTTAAAAGAACTTTCAACGGAGTTATTAGCATTTTTTCAAATTCGACTTTATATAAACTACCCTTTGAAATGCAAATTTCCTAATAATAATTATTTCATATAAAATATAAATAAAAATAACACACAGTGTTAATTTTCAAAAGATTTGAATAAATTCTAATGAGAAAAAAATAAAACTTTTTGCCATTTCTAGTTGATTCACTCCTGGAGAGAGGAAATTTAATCTTTTCATACAATTTCTTTTAAACTACAAAATTTTTAATAAAAATGATATTTTCTTATATAATAGACATACTCTAAACCAGTGGTTTCCAACCTGGGGGCGATTTGGGTTATCAGGGGGGCGATAATTGAGTAGGGGGCGATTGGGGGGCGATGAGTATTCAAAGGGGGAAAAATTAAAATACCCTCACGTGCAAAGAAATGGAATCACTTCTCTTGCGAGTTGTTAAATTTAATTTTCATTCTCAAATATAAATAATCCTATATTAATATTTTTTAGAAAAAACATTTAAATTTCTAATAAATTACAAAGAAACATACTGTTGTGAAGGCGTCATTTAGAGTATTTTTTCTTGATAATAATATAATTGTTTTTAATGGTAATATTTCGGAGTAGCTGGCGGCATGTTCTTTGATGCTGGAATGTGCCTTATTTGACAATAGGATGGTGGGACTTTACAATTCCCACTTTTTGAACCTCAATAAATTTAATTTATGTTTGTCATATTTTGGGTTAAGAGATTAAGTCCTGTCGGAAGGCTTTTTAACTGAAGAAAACACCAGATGTCAATAATAAATTCAATGATTGGGGTTTTTCTAAATTTCGACTCTGCGTCGAAATTTCCAAGAAAGTAATTTCTAGAAAATAGGCAAGCTTTAATATTTTGAACGCCCCATAATTAAGGATCCAACCAATAAGAAGGTTTTGGGGAATTTCCACTCAAAAAGTCCATCAATTTTCAAGACACAATCAAGTCAGCTTTTAAGTCAGTAGAAGTTCATGCACTATGGATTCAAAGAAGAAGTGTCGTCAATACTCAGCTGAGTATTTAAAATTCGGTTTTATCGCGTCACCGCAAAATGTGCAGTTTCCACATTGTCTTTTGTGCGATAAAACATTTACTAGTAATTAAGCCATGAAGCCTTCGCGAATGAAAGATCATTTATCAAGAGTACACAGTGATAAAGAGAGTAAAGAACTTAGTTATTTTATACACCTCAAAGCTAAAGCTGCTTAACGTCCTAATGTGAGTGAATTATTTAAAAAACGAACAATCGATCTTGACAAAGGTTTTTTTGCTTTTTACGAGGTGTCTTTATTGATCGCTAAATGTGGTAAACCTCACACAATTGGCGAAACTCTTGTTTTACCGGCTATCAAAAAAATTGTTGAAAACATGGTAGGCGAGGGCCCTAGTAATAAGATAAGTCAATCGATTCCTTTGAGCAACAATACTGTTTCCAGGCGAATTGACAAAATGGCTACGGACGTTGAATCCAAACTCACGAATTTTTTGAAAAAAGTAAATTTGCATTGCAGATTGATGAATCAACTGTGATTGATAACAAAGCAATTTTATTAGCTTATGTGAGGTTTATCAATGAACAAAAGGAAATTACCAATGAAATGTTGTTTACTAAAACTTTGATCACTGAGACGAAGGGATCGTCGATTTTTAAAGTGGTGCAAGATTATTTTGAGGGAAAAAGAGGTGGGGCTCCTGCCATGTCAGGTCATCATGCTGGGTTTCTAGCGCACCTTAAGAAACAAGTGCCAGGGGTCATCACTATTCACTGTGACATTCATGGTCAACACTTAGCTGCGAAAAAATTGAGTGGTGTCCTGCATGAAACCATACAACTGGTTATTACTGGTGTCAATAAGATCAAACCTAATTCCCTCAATGACCGCCTGTTCCGAAAATGCCATGAAAATGATGAGAAATTCGAATCCTTGCTTCTACATACGGCAATGAGGTGGCTTTCCAAAGGAAACTGTTTGCGCCGTTTCTTTGAATTATTTGACACGATTACTGAGCTTCTCGACAAGTCTGATTCTCTTTTAAGTGAGAATTTGCAGCATCGCAAGTTGGAACTTGCGTATCTCATAGATATTTTTGAAAAAATGAATGAAGTCAATATAAGGCTTCAAGGAAACAATATGAACCTTATCAAGGCCAAAGGAATTATTTCATCATTCATCGCCAAGTTTGATATTCACATGGTAAATATTGGCCGTAAAGAGCTGATTCAGTTTCAGGCCCTTAAAAAGTGTTCAGTGTCAGATAACGAGACTCCTGAACTCCCAGAAGACAAAATCCTAATTTTTACTGATCACCTTGACCAGTTAAAAACTGACATGGAATCAAGATTTGAAGATTTGACTAAGTTACAAATTCCTGATTGGATTCTAGATCCATTCTCGTTTGAAGCTGTGGATAAGCTTGATAACTCTTTGCAGACGGAGTTTCTAGATCTGAAGTATGACTGTGAGGCGAAAATCATTTTCAAGCAGAGCGGTTACGAGTTAGCCTGGGTGAAGCTTATGGACACTTATCCACATCTATGGGGAAAAATTGAACCACTTCTCATCTCGTTCCCGTCAACATATTTAGTTGACAAAGGATTTCGTTCTGTTGTTCAGCTCCTCACAAAACAAAGAAATAGGTTGGACATTTGCCTCAAAGGAGATTTGCGCCTGAACTTGACGAACATAAAGTCGGATATTGAAGCTTTAACTAAAATCCACCAAGCACAAGGCAACCATTAAAAAATGTAAAATAAAACAATAACAAAGTTTTCAAACTTTCATTTATTTTTTCAAATTTTATCTGTCAACTTTCTTAATTTTTCCAGATTCCAATTTAAAAACGAAAACATGTACTCCTGTTTTTTAAATGTACATCAATGATCTTAATTACAATAATTATTTCACTTCTTTGTTCTTCAAAACAATCTGTAAAAAATGTACATATTAATTTTTTTCTATTTTATTTAAGAGTGACCGGATAAAACTGCTTTGGTTTTTTTATATACGGTAATAAAATTGTTTAAAGTAACACAACTACTTTATTATTTACACTTTATTTCAAATTAAAATTAGGTATACAATGAAAATGTAAAGGGGGCGATAGGTGTTAGTCAACCTCCAGAAAGGGGCGATGGGCCACAAAAGGTTGGGAACCACTGCTCTAAACCTTCAGATAGATGAAATCGATAAAATAAGAAAGTTTACTTTCTCATTTAAAATACTTTTGGTCTATTTTATCAAGAGACTGGGTCGCAAGTCACCAAACATCAACGAGTCATCTGTTACGGTTTTCTATATTTTTATCATTTTCTTAAATACTTATCAATCCATTTCGTTTAAAATTCAATATAATTATTAATAATCGATTGTTTTATAATATTTAATAATATGTTTTATTTTTTTCTCATTATATATATATATAGGTATGTAATAAAATCTTTTGAAATTTCATATCTGTCTGTTATTTCTTTTTATCTTTTATAGAAAATATTTTTCATTCATTTTTTTTATTTAATTTGTATCTGAACTTCAGTAGGTAACTAAATTTAATTGAATTCAAAACATTTTACTTAATTTTGTAATAATAAATGCTAGGATCCGCTTCCTGGGCCGGAGTCCCCTGGCATTTTGCCCGTCCTGCCACCCTTTTGTTACGCCACTGGCCTAGAGAAATATAATTAAACAAATTACCTTGGCAAGAAATCAAAATGATTTTATGCCATTTGTTTTGAACAACAAACTCGTAGAAAAATTGATCAAGATGATCCTGATTCCAAATATCATTCCCACAGCTTGGAGAAAAAAATGAAAACACAAATATTAAAAAAGCACCTCTTTTAAACATTTTATATTTAAGAAGGAAGAAAAAGACTGTTCTTGATTTTTATATTACTCGAAAAGCATTTAGTTTAAATTAATAATCACTTGCTTTTTTGTTAGAAGATAAATTTAATTTTTTTAATGGATGAAATAATATTTCCCTAAAAAAGTAGTAGGCACTAAAAAGAATAAGTGATTTGTGAGATTAGTTTACTCAGATGAGTAAATATTAAAGTGAAATATCATTCACTTGTCAAGAATAGATTAATTTAATGGAATAAAATCAATATGCTTATCTCTCTCTCTCTTTATAATTTTTAAAGGGAGTTCGAGACAGCTTATCTATTTGGTTGATCTTCGAAAAAATCTTTTGTATTTCTGCGGAGTGACAACGTCTGCCTACTAAATTTTTTAATTAAAAAAAAATTGTTAATAATGAAGTTAATTTCGAATAAAAATCTTTGTTTAGATATTATTAAAAAGAATATTGAGATAAATTTTTTCTCATTATGAAAACATTTATTTAACACAAAAACGATTTCAAGAAATAGAGTTGGAATTCTACACTAGTGCTTGTTTAGTGCGGATATAAATCCGAAAAGCCAACATCTCGTGGCATGGACCTGGAATACTATGACCACACAGGAAGACAGAATACAGAATTACATTCTCGAACATGTAAAAATATACCCATAAAAAATATATTAATATATATTTCGAAGAAATAAGGATTTGTGAAAACATGGAATGAAGTTGATTAGGATTAGGGATAGGACATGATTCTCATGGGTAAAAGAATCATGAGCTCACGTGGGCAGGGATGCCATACCCTGAAGTAGGTCTGTACTTTTGTTATCTAAAAGAACAAAGAAGTACACACCTAATAGTTACCCATTGATAAAGAATTTGTTTTTCATTGGTTGAAAAGCCCAAAGTAACTAATTAAATTTAGATTTAAAAATAAAAATTAGTTTATATGAAAAAATAAAAAATTAACAAAATATGATAGTAAGTTGTCAAAGTAAGATATATTAGAAAAAAAACCGACTTCAAAAAAATTAAATGCAACAAATAAAATAATAAGAACTCAAAAATAAAATAAAATGCACTAAAAGGTATAAAATAATTTTCTTCTTTATTTAGTTACAACTAAACGATGAAATTGTTACATGAAATCACTTTTTGAAGTCGGTGTCACACATACATTTTATGAATCGCACTCGACGGATCTTAGTACGTTTGGCGGGTAATGAAGACAACATCGCGTAAGCTCGCTTATATAGTTTGTTTGGCACCGACTTCAAAAAGTGATTTCATGTAACAATTTCATCGTTTAGTTGTAACTAAATAAAAAAGAAAATTATTATTATTATTTTTTTATGAAAGGAAAGAAATGGACTTAAAAACAAGAAAAATGTACTGGCTCATAGGCAGAAAGTCCTTAACATCATTGGAAAATAAGATCCTGATTTACAAAGCTATTATCATACCAATCTGGACCTACGGAATAGAGATATGGGGTTGTTCCTCTGAATCCAATTTAAATATAATCCAGAGATTTCAGTCCAAATTTTTGAGAATAATAACAAACGCCCTTTGGTATGTCTCTAACAGGACACTTCATAACGACTTAAACATTCCCTACATAAAGGATGTCATTCACAAAAGATCTCTGGGTTACCTACAAAAACTGGAGTCCCACCCAAATGATTCGCTGCACTCTCTCAACCAGATACTCGAAGATAGAAGATTGAAAAAAAGTGGCCTCAAGACCTTCAAGTCTCCTTATAGACTCAGTATAGATGGTATACAGTTATGCCTCATTGGAGGAATTCTGTAAAATTTACCTGTTCTCTTCTTGTTCATCAAATGTAATAAAATTGGCTCATAGAATTTGTTACTGCTTTGTAATTTGATTTGTAAGTTCTGATTGCTGATGGAAAAAAAAAAAAATTATTATTTTTTTTATGAAAATGATGAGAGAAGGAGTTACACCAAAAAGGTGCAAACCCTAAAGGGCTGGGTTGGCCCCTCCATCGTGAAAAGAAGAAGAAATAATTTTATGGGCTGGGCTGGGGTCGAAGGTATCTGTGGATACGGGTCTTAAATAGCTGAAGGTTTTAAGTTGCGGGAAAGATGGTGGCAGGGGGCGAGTTCCAATCTCTGCAGGTCATAGGGATAAAAGAGTTGGCGAAAGCGCTTGTTCGACTTTTATCCAATTTGACAGCGAATGGGTGCTGAGCGTTAGAAAACCGCGTGTTTCTGGTAAAGAGGGCTTTAAGGGGGATAATTGATTTCAGCTCGACTGAACAGACACCGTGATAGTATCTGTAGTACAGGGAAAGGGCAGAAACGGTTCTTCGGTGAGCCAGGGAGTCGAGTGAGTTGGTTAGAGCCGGGTCTCCTATTAGTTTAATTCCTCGCTTCTATACCTTTTATTTTTGAGTTCTTATTATTTTATTTGTTGAATTTAATTTTTTTGAAGTCTCAGTTTTTTTTTTTTAAATTATTTTTATTTTTCTCTTTTTAGTGATGTTAAGAATAGTGACTTATGATACTTAATACCTTGCATGCATCTCGTAAGAGAAATATTTTGATAATAAAATTCAATTCATAAATAGAGAAATTATCTCGAAACGTTAGCGGGTTTTAAATGAACGTCTTAAGATTGTTTTTTTATAAAAGATTTTATTTATTATAATTTCGATTATTTGCTCATAAGAATTGGAGATTTCTGTTATTTTGTCATTGATCATATAATCAGAACTTGACCAAATTAATATGGGATTACCCATAAAGTATTCCCTTTCCAATAAAAAAAGAATCATCGAAAGTCCATAAAGAATGAAGTTATGCGTAAACATACATAACAAAAAAGGTCCAATACCAATGAAATTTATTCGGGACCAATTGGTGACTATACTGATCCCAAGGCAAAAAAATCATTGAAATCGGTCCACATTGGAAAAAGAAATTGACAAACAAACATCATCAGAACTTGACCAAATTAAAATGTGACCACCCCTAAGGTATTCCCTTTCCAATAAAAAAAGAATAATCGAAATCGGTCCATAAACAAAGAAGTTATGCGTGAACATACAGAACAAAAAAGGTGCAATACCAATAAAAAAAACGTGATCAATCGGGTACGAGACTGAACCCAATGCAAAAAAATAATCCAAATCGGTCCCCATGGTAAAGAGAAATAAATGCTCAACCAAAAAAAAAAACAAAAAAAAATAGACATTCCGTTGAATTGATAACCTCCTCCTCCGCCGGTTAAAAATACGCTTAAATGAACGTAGAACCGTACAAAATACTAATCAACAAATTTTCTATCTTAGTAGTAGTAATCAAATTTTAACGCTGACTTTGCTTGCTTTGAGTACATATAAAAAATAATAAAAATACATAATAAAAATACTTTGAGTACATATAAATTATTCCCAGTTCTAGCGTCTGTGGTGGTTGTCTAAATACAGGCGTTGCCATCAAGTGCTGCCACCTGTTAAACTAAAGCGGTCAAATTTATAGTTATAGAGACAATTCTTTCGCGTTAGCATAGTCGTAGTTAGGGAGTTTTCCTAGGCAGCCGGTCAGCTGATTAGACACCACAAGGTTTCAATTTCGGTAATCCGATTAGAGATCAACTAACTTTTTAGTAGAATTAACAAATTTTGGAAGTAACGAAATAATTTTATGAGGAATACATAAGTGTTGCCTCGTAAAAATGGAGTTTCGATTTTTCTAGGGGTGGATTGAGATTTTTAGGGGGCACTGTCCCTTTTGACCCTCTCATATGGGCGTTAGACGTGTCATATCAAACGACCTAAAGATTTCGCTCAATGAAAATTTTTTGCATCAAGCAGAGGACAACCTCTTTGTTTCTCTTTGTGAATCAACAACTCTGCTACTCTCGGCAAAACAAAAACTTTTCAATTAAAATGTTTTTGTTTTAAAATTATCTTAATTAACATAATTATTTTTACAATAATTTGGGCATCTAACAACACCCCCATGTCCATATTTACAACAATGTAATATATATGTATATGTATAATATTATCTTAATTGCTTTTAAATTTTATTATGGGAAAAATTTTCTAAAAATCCACGACTTGCTTTTTTGTAACTCTATATATAATTACATAAATAACAAAAAAAATTGTCTTTAATATATTAAAATAAATTTATTTAGGGGGCATAAGAATTTTAGAATGGTTTAGGTGAGGTTTAACACAAAAAAGGATGGGAAACACTGAGCTAGAGTGTCAACAAAATTTGGTAAGAGAGATTTTGACAAAATAATTCATTTCTTGTAAAATATAATTTTTTCAGAACACGCTTCTACATCTCGACAAGATTTTCACTCAAACATGTCAACACATGTTCCATTTCCAACAGATTCAGTATCGATATTGCCTGGAACTTTAATTGATGGTGCGATTTCAGTAGCATCAAATGCATATTCTACTGCTAAATCAGTCTTTAATACTTTGAGAAGACCTGGAGTAAGTAATGTTATTCAATCGCGAATCTAATTTAGGGAATTTTATGTCAAATATTGAGTGAAAATAATATCTGAACTTATATACAATTTCTAACTTGAAATAATGATGTTAAATAAATTTATAATTGTTCTCATTAATATATCAAAGAATAATTGATATATCAACGAGAATTATTTTGACCGCGTTTATTTGAAGAAGATATTTATCGCGAGACTACTGCGGATGACGCTATTGGAGTCTGAGGAGTCTTAAGTCTGGACCAAGAGAGAAAAAGATGTGATCCATTTAGCTACAATCCAATGTCATTTCTCGTATAGCCCACATGACATTCGGATGGATCACCAAATGAATTTGAAATCTCTGATGTTATATATTCGATCTCCCAGTCCAGAGCGCTTGATCTATTAGCATGTATGTTAGATGCTTGCCATTAATTAATCGAATGTTTTCTACATTTGATTCAATCGCGAATCAAATGTAGGGAATTTTTGTTAAATATTGAGTGAAAATAATATTTGAACTTATATATTTCTAACTTGAAATAATGATGCTAAATAAATTTATAATTTTTCTAGACTACTCGCGATAAATATCTTCTTCAAATAAGCGCGGTCAAAATAATTATCGTTGGTATATCAATTATTCTTTGATATATTAATGAGAAAAATTATAAATTTATTTAACATCATTATTTCAAGTTAGAAATATATAAGTTCAGATATTATTTTCACTCAATATTTGACAAAAATTCCCTACATTTGATTCGCGATTGAATCAAATGTAGAAAACATTCGATTAATTAATGGCAAGCATCTAACATTCTAATAGATCAAGCGCTCTGGACTGGGAGATAGAATATACACCTGAGATTTCAAATTCATTTGGTGATCCATCCGAATGTCATGCGGGCTCATACGCGAAATGACTTTGGATTGTAGCTAAATGGATCAAATCTTTTTCTCTCTTGGTCCTGACTTAAGACTCCGCAGACTCCAATAGCGTCATCTGCAGTAGTCTCGCGATAAATATCTTCTTCAAATAAGCGCGGTCAAAATAATTCTCGTTGATATATCAATTATTCTTTGATATATTAATGAGAACAATTATAAAATTATACTCCCTCTGTCCGAAAATATGGTATACATTTGAAAGAAAATCTTAGATTATCTAGAGCTTCGACAACAACTGGCAATACTCATTATATTGTTAATATTCCCATTGATAACTAAATATCCTAACATATTGGCCAGGCGTTGCTTTTGAGTTAAGTTAGAATTTGAAGACAAAAAAATTAGTTTTTTTAAGAAAAATAAAATAGTTACAGCTGTAATGAAAAATTTTAACTCAAATAACGTGAATTTACAAAGAAGAGATGCCAAATCGAAGCAATTGATTAATGAACAACCTCATGGTGTCTTGTATTAGCTATTACGCTATTACAGTATTTCAAGAACAAAGAAAATTTAGAACATTGTGCTATTAATGAATTCAGTGAATGTGTTCAAGATACATTTAATAAACTAGAGGGAAATACCCTTGATAAAGTTTTTATAGCATTACAAACGCGTATAGAATCAATTGTGCTGAAAGGAGGGGGAAATCCCTATAAAATTATAGGTAAATAAGGTAAAACTTCATCGTGAGGGTCGATTAGCTGAAAAGTATATATGTTCTGAAGAAGCGTTCACAAGGCTCAATCTCACTTTAATTAAATTTGGATTATACTAAAATTTAATTGAAAAGTTTTTGTTTTTGCCGAGAGTAGCAGAGTTGTTGATTCACAAAGAGAAACAAAGAGGTTGTCCTCTGCTTGATGCAAATAAACATATACACATATATATCAAGATGATATATCTGTATATATATATATATATTATTTATTTGTTTGAGACTATAGTTTCGAAGACTTGGTCTTCATCATCAGTCTTTCTTCAATTATAAATGTTTTTCATGGAGTCAATATCATATGGATATTGAAAACTTGGTGTTCCTTCGTCACTGGAATGCTAGAAACTAACCTTTTTTGCATCAAGCAGAGGACAACCTCTTTGTTTCTCTTTGTGTATACTAAAATTATTTGTATTTTCATTATATTGTGATAATAAAATGAATTTAATATTTTTTTATTTTTAATTTTAGTTTTATTTGATTTTTTCAGCAAATGTATATCATATTTTCGGACAAAAAAAAAATATTAAAATGTATACCATATTTTCGGACGGAGAGAGTATAATTTTTTCGAGATATACTCTTTTGGGGCAGTCCATAAATTACATCACACAATAAGGGGGGAGGAGCATCTCAGATTTGTGACAAAATGTGGCAGGGGGCTCGGGGATCTTAAAAATTGTGATTTTTTTTTAAATTTTCAAATATATTTTTTAGATTTCAGGCTTATATTATTCCAACCTGAAAATGTTAGTTGAATAATTGAGTTTAATTAAAATTTTTTCTACATTTATTAAATTATAGGGTATAAAAGTGAAAGTGTGACGTCACAATACATGGGGATCAATGAAAGGGGGTGGGGTTCTAAAAATCTTGAAATTCATGTGACGTAATTTATGGAAGGCCCCTTAGGCCTGTTTTGCTCTTTTTTTATCAAATATTGTTTTTCAGGCGTTTTTGAGTATTTTGAAATAATTAATTAATTAAAAAACATTTTTTTCATGCACGATAACAATACTTGACCATTCCCTGTTGTAATTTTTATTATCAAAAAACTCAAATTTAAAAAAAAATAATGCCTGATACAGCCTTTTTGACTTCGCATTCGTGTTCAGCACACTTCAAAACATTTAGAAAAGCATTTTTTTTAGCTGTATGCATAAGAGTATTATAAGGTAGAAAGAGTTTTTAAAAAGAAAGTAAATATGATTTTTCGAAAAAATTAACTCAAAAAAGTTGACTTAGTATAATGTAAGTATTATTTTGATTAGTTATGTCCATCGATTAAATTATTAAAGTTGGTATCGGAAAATAAGGACTATATTTTTATGCAAATAATTTTTATTTTATTTCCAACGTTTCATCAACTTTGTTTTTTCTTCAGGGCTCTAAAAAGTGATAAGGCCTCAATTAATAGAGATAATAACATTTTCAAATCAAAATTGATTTCAAAAACTTATTTTACATACCAAATGGTTATCTTCCTTGCATATTTGTCATTTTTATAATTTTCTCTTAGTGTTTACAATTAATGTGTTTTTGAATTTTGATTTTTAATTTAAAAAAAATGATAAAGGGGAAGATTTTTGATCTTTTAGTTGGAATTGAATATGATTTTGTTTGTTCAATTTTGCTCTCTGGTTATTTTGGTTTTTGTGTGTTTCTGGTGTTTTTCGTTTTTTGAGAAAAAATAAAATAGATAAATGTATATATATATATATATCTTTATTAAATGAGCAATTCTTATATATATATATATAAAATTGGGTTCTCGAAAACTGGTTTAACGATTTCGCTAAAAATTGGTGTACTTATTAAGTCTCATGAATTATTAGTCGTGTATAAATTTTAATCCAATTGAAATAGAGGAAGGGGATGTAAATTAGTCATGTCGCAAAATAAATATTTTAATCGTTCAAATCTCGTCGCAGAACCTTGAAATTTGAAACATTAGCTATCTAGAGGCTACAAGAAGTACCACAAGATTTTGGCTAAAATAGAAGTACCGTAAGTTGATGTTTACATACGTAAGAATGTACCCCCCTGAGTTTCTCAACCATAAATCTCAGAGCTACGAAATTCGAAACTTAAGCTTGATATAGGCTAGAAGGAGTGCAGCAAGCTTTTCCTTGGAATCGGAACACCGGAAGTTGACATTTACATATAAGATTTTTAAATTGAAAGTTTTTGTGCCGAGGGTAGCAGAATTTTTATATATTGAAGGAAAAAATAAAAGAGTGTCTTCTGCTGGAATTATAAATTTTATTTCTTCATAACGAAACTATAGTCTCGTTATGAATAAATAAAATTTATAATTCCAGCAGAAGACGCACTCTTTTATTTTTTCCTTCAATATAAAATTTTTCGTTTTTTTTTTTATTTTCTCAAAAACAGCATAAACGATTTTTTTTTAAATTGGTGTACTTATCAAGTGTCATGAGTTATTAGTCGTGTATAAATTTTAATCCGATTGAAACAAAGGAAGGGGGTGTAAATTAGGAGTGTCGTAAAATAAATATTTTCTCCGTTCATTTCTCGTCTCCAGTAAGTCGCAGATCCTTGAAATTTGAAACTTAAGCTATTTAGAGGCAAAAAGCTACCGAGCATTACTCTGTGCTCCAGGCACTATACGTATTATATAAAGAAAGATATTTTTAAGTTTTAAAATTTTCAATCTGATTGATGAAAAGATTAATGACTTGTCTTGCTATGTTTTTCGCTAATTGTAACTAAGAGAAAATTATAAAGATGACAAATATGGAAGGAAGATAACTATTTGGTATGTAAAATGAGTTTTTGTGTGTAATAATTTGTTTTTTGTATGTATTGAAATGGTTTTTGAGATCAATTTTGATTTGAAAATGTTATAATCTGTATTAATTGAGACCTTATCACTTTTTAGAGCTCTGAAGAAGTCAACAAAGTTGATGAAACCTTGGCAATAAAATAAAATTTTTTTGCATAAAAATATAGTCCTTATTTCTCGATACCAACTTTAATAATAATGTAAGTATGTTTTGTATATCCATCAAATATTAAGGGTTGTGTTTTAACCGCTCTGCATAATAGCGAAGTCAACTGGAATTCTCCAGCCAATTAGATGTTGAGATCGCTCCATTCGTCTCTCTGTCGGTCTCTGGGAAATCTGACAAGATATCATCTGGTGAGGACGAAGACAAACAAACGCACCGCGCTAAAAACACATCGTAAACCTGGCGAGAGCTATCTTGTTGGTAACATCACCCCATGGGGGGCTCCTGGACCATTAATGGGGATGCCCCGATAGAGATCATCCTACGTGGATTTACCAAAATGGAAAGCGGATGGCACGTCCTGTGCATAAGTTTACTGATTTGCAATCTCTGTTCACCTGGCTTGTTTGTTTTGTTTTTTCCTTAACCCTTACAATGAAGATCTCAAGAATCTTTATTTAGCAAAAAATATACGTATACTGCCAACCAACATTGAATATTCATGTAATTCAGTCGCAGAAAGTTTATTCTGGTGCCAAAACATTTGTATTTACAAAATGATGATCATCATTGAGTACATAGTCCTAAGACTGGTCTGTCACATACCAGCTCTTTGACCTCTAAATGTCTCGCATCCCATATCCCTAATTATTTGGACGAAATATTATAATCTGGGACTTCCCCTTTTCTTTCCCACCTCCCCCTTCAAGATATTCCTAAGCAATCCACCGTGTCTCAGTATGTGCCCCGTAATCTGACCTCTTCTCTTTCTCAGACTCCTCCACAAAGTTCTTCGGAGAAAGAAGAACTTTGTAGAAGAGTCCAAGTTTCGATTATCATTGTTAACAATTGCTGAAGACACGGAAAAATCGTCTTAAAATAAAAAATAACTATCGATTTTCTTCTTATACTAGAGGAATAAACTTGCTACATTCCATTTTTGATGTTTTGACCAATTATGGTACTCACTGCTGAAATGAAAGAATCGACTTTAACTAAATTCTATAACTTACAAAATCATGGGTTGACCCAGGACAACCATCATCATCGCCCGTAAGATCGAAAGAAGACAATGCTGTGCATTTGGTGACATCAGAAGGGTGTCCTGTATCATGGGCTTCTAAAACTAGGTGAAAACGTTAACACCGTTCCCTACTGTCAACAAATGATCAATGTCGAAAAATGGCTTGATGACTGGATCACCTCAAAGTATGAAGGGTTTTTCTGGGAGGACATTCACGATTTGAAGGACCGATGGGAAAAATGTATAGCTAGCCATGGCGCATACTTTGAATAAACCATACCTTTCTCCCAAATTAAAAGTTCTTTCTTTAAGAAAAATTTAAGGATTATTAACCGGCACACCTGGTATATATGCCTGAATGCACCTATGTATCTATGCTAAATTTACTTTTCAAAATTCAATTTGATCTTATCGATATTTGTAATTCGTTTCAAATAAATATTCATAACTTTAAAAATCGAAAAAATTCTCCGCCCAAATGCCTTGCCAGTTTATTATTCCATTCTATAATAGATTAATCTACGTAGCTTACTTATTAGTAGATAGTGAGATATCATTGCAGGTGTAATCTGCATAACTACTAACACATACACACATAAAGCTATCATTAAGTTAATTTCTTAATCACCGCTAGCTATATAAACATTTACTGAAAAAATAAATAAATTAATAAATTAAATAAACAAGTAAATAGACATGGTAATAAGCGATAATTTTTTTCCTATTTCTACCTATGAATTGGTCATGCCCATTTTTAAATATTTCACCGATATTAATATAGCATCATTTTTTTATTAAGAAAATATTAAATCATTTGTTATTCTCTTCATCTTCTTATGTAAAAGTTGACATAAAATTCATATAAGATCATTTTTTTATTTTTCCATACATTACGCAGTAGGTATGGTCAAGTATTGCAATAGTGCATGAAATAAAAACAATAAAACTTAGGGAACGCGGTGTTGGTTTAAAGTGAAAATTTTTTAAATTATAATAGGTTGGAATTTGTGTTTTTCACTGTGAAAAGCTATTATCAAATAAAAACATATTAAAAAAAATCTCATTAATTTTAAGCCATCTTGAAATTCCTTTCTCAATAATTTTGTGAGCCCCAGGTTAGTTGAATGACTAGCTAACTAACATGGTACATTCTGATGTATATGATAGATTTCGACCATCTGTATCATTGTCTATTTTTAAAATATTTATTAAATTATATTTATATAAATTTCCATCCAGTACAGGATTTACGTATAAGTTACACAAGCTATATCTTAATAATAGAAATATCAAACTTTGATATTGATAAGCACTAATACATATTTAAGACCAATTTACACACTAAAATAGTAATCTAAGTAAATATTCAAGAAAATGACCTACATTAACCTAGTTACTTGCGATCGCACTCTCAAAATTTTGACATGTTTAAAAGTTATCTTGTCCAGGGGTACATAATTCCACTGAAGAGCTTATTTCTTACAATTTATACACTCTTAAGTTTATCTGTGACAACCATCCCCAGAATTTTTGAGACAACCAACCCCGAACAGACAAAAACCGAGCTGGAAAAACAGACATTGAACATAAACTCAATGTTGATACAGAATAACATTGTGCAACTGTTATAAATTAATAGAAAATGGTTGAAATATAGACTTCATTGAATACAGAGTGAATAATGACAGTTAATTATATCAAAAAAAAGTATTATATTCTTATTACACAAAAACCATCCGGTTTAATCTACACTAACATACAAAAATTATTTCACATTGAATTGAATTTTTTTTTGCAACAATTTTTAATTGTGTATTTGATTTTTTCGCGAAACACTTAAAGTGGCTTCACAGAACACCATGTGTTACGCTGAGCACTGTTTGAGAACCATGGCTCTAGAATACAATTTTGAGCAATGAAAGCAAAATTTAAAAGAGAAAAAAAATCCATAATTTTTAGTTCTAACATTAAATTTTCCGCCTCCTCTCGTTGATCATCCTCCAAACAGCGAACTCTATGATTATAATCTAATCTGTTCCACGCCACAAGTGAATAGAAGATATTCCCTTAATAAGAAACCGAGAGGATTATAAATCGGTTGTAATTTCACAATTAACGAATCCGGATTGCAAGTCTATAATGATATAATCAAAGCTAAAAAAAATAATAATAAAAAAAACGCTTCTTTCGATAAATCAGCGTGATTATTTATTCTTAGTATTTATAATGTTGTTTTTTGTTCGTTTTCTCATCTTCAGAGAAAACGAGTAATCAATTGACGCCCACCTGATGTCTGCCTTTCCTCTAACAATTACGATTAGAGAACGTAATTGCTTCGGAAACTATATTTGGTTTGGGATTCCAATCAATTGAATTCATCTGCTTTTTTTCTTTCTTAGTCTTTGTTCAATTTAAAAGTTTAATAATTCAATTAAATTTTTACATTATAATTATACAACCGTATGTTAGAGTATGCACAAGGTTAGCTATGTCTTAAATGGCAATTATTTGAAAATAGAGGATGTGCTTTTACCGAGGGAGGCAAATATAATAACGCTTGATTTGAAATGTTATAGATATTTTTGCTTAGATGTCCGATGGGGTGTCATTCCCTAGAACAGGGTTTCCTAAACTCTGTTCCGGAAAGTAAATAAAGTGTTCTACGAAATACAATTTAAAAATTAAAAAAATAAAAATTACTAGGTAGGTTTCAGAAGAAACAATAAACAAAAACAAAAATGAAATATTGCTTATGAGCAAGACTATATATCAAATACTACTAAAGGGCATTTGTGCCTGTGTCTGATTATATTCCGTCCACCTAGGCTGTCTGTATGTCCGTCTTCCTAGAAATATTCAATCAAATAACTACTGAACTACTGGACTGATTTTGATGAACCTACACCAAACTATTCCTATGAATCAAGAGAGCATGATAGGCTATATAACTTCATGCTAACGATCCTGAGGTACCTATTTTCGGTCCGTTCAAATCTCTTTCTTTGGTAACCAAGAGGAATGTTTTTGATTACTCCAATTCTTTCCTTTTAAATGATGAAATTATATAAAAATTAAAAAGATTTATGAGGAATAACCATTCTACATTGGATTTTTTACCTTTCGATTATTATTGGTAACCATTGCTGAAGACATGGAGGAATGTGGTTAAAAAATGAAAATTATAACCCTTTGACCAAACTCAACCAAATTTTGTATACATGTGGGCTTCTAGAGAGCTAGAAATGGGAAGAAGAGAGACAAGAGGCGCAAGCGAAGGTCTGGAGGGGGTTGATGTGGTGGAGAGTGATCGGAGGCGGGAGAGAAGGTCCGGAGAGGGTTTGTGTGGTGGGGAGTGATTGGGGGCGGGGGTGTAGGTTCATAGAGGCTTGGTGTGGTGGAGAGTGATCGGGGCGGGTTTGGGTACAGGGTCGGTGGGGTGGAGAGTGGTTGGGGTGGAGGAGGAGAGAGGGTTCAGGGAGCGGGAGAGGGGGCCCAGGGGATGAAGCAAGAGGCCCTCCGAAGTATTGCTGATTTAATAATATAAGATTAATATTCATCATCAAACTTCTCTCAGAAATCGGATTTTCACAGCTGGTATTAAGGGTATTGCAAAATTCAATTTTTACGAAAATTATTAATAACGAAATTTTCTCTGGAGAGAGACGGACTGGTAGAAATTTTAATTGAAGATAATGGAAGGCAGCCCAGAGGTAGTGAGGAAAGAAAAAATTAACACATATTAAATAAGGTGTAATTTATTGGAATCCTTCCTCCTTTCCTTTCAAACCGACGTTTCGGAGGATTCTTCCCTCCTTCTTCAGGGTTTCAAAGGGTCAATGAATGAAACAAATAAAATGTTTCCTCCTTCACTACTGTACTTCTTTTCTCACTACCTCTGGGCTGCCTTCCATTACCTTCAATAAATTATTATTAATAGCATTTAGTGGAAGCGGTGTTGGATTATAGTGAAATATATTAAACAAAGTAGTTTTTAAAGGGTTATAGTGGTGTTTCACAAGTAAATTCACATTTAAATTTACTTGTGAAACACCACTATAACCCCTTTAAAAACTCCTGTGAAAATTATTATTATAAAATTTTTCGAAGCCTTCTGTTCACTAATGTGATAATTAAAGATATACTATTAGTCAAAAAATACCCAAATACCCAGCATGCTAGAGTTTTGAACGCTGTTCTAGAGATAAACGAGTAGAGGTAAGTGAAAGTCGTTTTCCACACCCACCAGTTAATTTAACATTTTATTTGTATACATATTTCTTCCCATATATGGAGATAGATAAAGAAATAAGTTATTATTTGACTTATCTAGCATGTATATTGGTCCAGATAAATGCTGAAATGTCCTCCTAATGTGGAGCGTTTAATTCGACATGGCTCGCGCGCAATCACTGTAATTCGCCTACCATCTACGTAAAGACTAATTTATGACCATCTATCATTCTCCATGGTTGCCTACGGAGAGCTGGAGGCTCCAGACAGTGAACTGCGAGATTAAAGGCCACCACGGACAATATGAATAGACACACCATAAGGACAAATCACTGCAATGCGATAATATTGATTAAGAATTTAACCAATAGAGAAATCAAAACATATCATTATTTTTTAAACAAATTAATCTAAAATTTAAATAAACTCATTTTTTTAAACTAAGAAATAAAGATATATAATGTTTAAATTAGAAATAGAATTAATATCTAGCTATTAATATTGATATGTTAATTATAAGGTTTGGGAAAAACTGAAAAATAGATTTGACCTTTCGTAACCTCAAAAGGTTAAATGCTAGTTAACATCATGTGACTAGGAATAAACGAGATGCAAACCTATCCATTTATCCTTTGTCACGAAAAAATAAATATTAGGTACTATGTTAAAGAGCAAAACTAAAAACGGACATTCAAATTTGATGGAGGAAATATTAAAGGCAAATGTTTTTATAGTCAACTTTAAAGATAAATTGAATTTGAATTAATGTAACATATTTACATTTTGAGAGTTTTTTAAAATTATAAATTTATTTATTTATTGTCCCATGGAAATAATTGTCCATTTTAGCCAGTTGTCAAAGTTATGACTGTGTTTGTGTGTGTAAATTGTTATAGGGATCGTGCGTTAACATAAAGGCAGCACTACTTCCGAAGGTAGCGCTCTCTTGTGTTTATTTATTTAAATAATTTGGGGGAATTGGGGCAAATATTCTATTAAAGTATATATCATAGATAAAAGAGCCTACGGGGCCGTGAGCGAGTCTCTTTGTCTTGGACGTTTAATAAATCATCCCCCAAAGCTTACATTTGCGTCGCCAGTTGGCGCTAAAGTCGTGACACACGGTCCGTATAGGGTTCAGATTACCTATATCCGGTCAAATATTTGCACTGAGGCGGGCTTGATGATTTATTCATAGGCATCGACTGTACCCTTGGCCCCATAAAATTAGAATATTTCTATAGAAAATCAAGAGAGATTAATGGTATTTTGTCTGAAAGCTTTTATTCATCCCTTCGGAAATTGAACCCGAGTACCAAACATGCAGTTCGGACACTTGGCTTGCCCTTCGAGACGTATCCAACTTACGCAGAGAACCTTTTTATTTAAAGACTTAATCTTTATCATTAAAAATAAAACCCATTCTGGTATAATAAAAATAATCCATAACACCTCGAATTTAGTTAGAGGACCACATATTTTGATTTTCTAAACTTTAAAGAAATCTCAACTCATCAGCTACTTTTTATTGAATGGATTTTGATGAGGCAGTCCAAGTTTCAAAAAAAGAGAGCAAATTAAATATATCTTTTTATTCAAAACCGACGTGTTGGAGGTTTCTTCCCTCCTTCTTTAGGGTTTTTTTTATCTTTTATATTAGAATATTCGTTCTGCTTTTATATTTACATATAAGAAAAGAACCTTGGTCAGAATTTGGACTAATTAACCGTTTAAGTGTCAACATCCAGAAATATAAATATTTATAATAGAATGGGATTTTAGCAAATTTTTAGAAATCACCCAATCTCAATTCTTCAGGGGCTTAAAAATTTAGCCCATGAAATCGTTCCTGGTCTTTTGGAAAATATCATCAGAATTTCTTCAAATTTTAGAATTAACTTTTTTAAGACATTTCGAATTTAATTATCATACTTTTTCATTAAAATTTAAGTCCTAGTATTTTGAAAAACTCAATCAGAACTTTTTTCGAATTTTTTAATTTGCTTTTTTAAAAAGTTTTGAATTTATTCTTCTTGTGTCGTGTTCTTTTTCGAACTTAGATGACCATCATAAATAAGCCTTGTCTTTGGGAGGCGTTTCTCAGTATGATAGCTGTTCTAAAGATAATAATGCAATTGACTTCTGAATCGCAGTGTTACAGTAGTTTCAACATTAATTCTCTGGGCCTTGGAAATTTTGATTCCACCAAAAACATAAATGTGAAAAAGGGGCCTAGGTCCGTACAAATGACACTCGGGGTTGTTGGCGTGGCCGATAAAAGAGTTGAGATCTGAACGGGTACCAAGTTCCATAGCAGTTTTTTAAATCATCGCTATAGGAATATAGACAGCGTTCTTCAATTGGTTTAAAAGAAAATTTGTTACCTTCTTTGATATTGAATTTATAATTTGGCAACTTTTATACCCAACTAAATTGTTTGAAGTATAAAACCAACTAGCATAGTTAAATTTTAAGCTTGTATAAAATAACATTGCGTTAAACGCAATTTATTGACTATACAAACTTGCCAAGTTATAAATTCAATATCAAAGTACCCAAAGTAGCCAAACTTATAAATCAATTGTAGAACGCACTTGCTTATTTTAAAAATCTAACTTAGCTCTTCAATTGAAGTCAAAGAACACAATTCTTAAAATGAAAGTTTTTGCCGAGAGTAGCACAATTTTTATATATTGAAGGAGACAATAAAAGAGTGTGTCTTCTGCTGAAAGTATAAATTTTATTTATTTATAACGAGACTATAGTTTTAATATAATATAATATAATATAAATTAATTCCTGTGAATCCATTGTAATAGAATGTTAAAGAGGGCAAAGCCCTCGAAACTATAGTCTCGTTATAAATAAATAAAATTTATACTTCCAGCAGAAGACACACTCTTTATTGTCTCCTTCAGAACACAATTCTAGTTACATTATCTAAAAATATTGTTCCAATTTTCTGTTAATCATTGTAGCAGATACGTTATTAACATTTATAAATACAGGTGTTTTTTTCGAAATATTTCTCTTAAGAAATCTAAAAACTTCTGAGGGTTTAACTCTTTTTATAGAGTGAGGTCTTAAATAAATACAATTAGAGTTCTTATAGCTGAATAGAATAAAAAAAATAATTATATTATATTGATGAAATGCCATTAATGAGCAGCGATGTTGTAGGTCTTAATCCGACTTCATTTATGAACATTCTTTCGAATGAGGATATGATTAAATCGCAAATGAAGCAACCTATGCTGAAAGAATCAGATCAGAAATAATGGGGAGAAAAAATGAAATCGGTTGGTGCGATTGTTCGGTTGTATAACCAGTCTGGTTATGAGCCCGGAGGCAAACGCGCTTGCCTGCGAGACAAACGCAGCAGATAAATCAAACAGGTTGTCTGGATAGGTTGCTGGCAGCTGGAGAGTGTTATTTGGACCGGAAACCTGCGACGTTCCAGGAAGTTTCGAATATGACGTCGCTCAATTATTAAATTCAATGACATCATCGTATCGGATAACGGTGGCCCAGGTCGGGTGGTTCTTGAAAACGAAGAAGCGACCAAAGAGTGGGTAGCAACGTCAATCAATCATTAAGAATTTTAATCTTCTAAGATACTAAGAGACATTTTAACAAGATAATTAATATATATAATAATAACTAACTGTGGAGAGAAGAAGGAAACATTTTATTTGTTTCATTCATTTACCCTTTGAAACCCTGAAGAAGGAGGGAAAAATCCCCCGAAACGTCGGTTTGGAAGGAAAGGAGGAAGGATTCCAATAAATTACACCTTATTTGATATGTGTTAATTTTTTCTTTCCTCACTACCTCTGGGCTGCCTTCCATTCTAATTAATATAATAATAATTTTTTTAGGAAAAAATGATATCGCCACAAGCGAGAGAGCACCAGATTCTATTGGCATGTTTATCCCAAGGAGGTCCAACTCTGTGGATACAATTATTAGGCATATAATATCCATTGGCTTCCAATTATAACCCAATGATCATTAACGAATACTTTATGGTATAGAAACTATATAGGGTATTTCAGGAGGAATAGTAAATATTTTAAGAGGTGGTAGTATAAACGAATTGCAATAAAAAATGCCATATAACATGTGTCCAATTTTTATTGAGTATTGAAGGAGACAATAAAAGAGTGTGTCTTTTGCTGGAATTATAAATTTTATTTATTTATAACGAGAATATAGTTTCGAGGGCTTTGCACTCTTCATCAGTCTATTACAATGGATTCACAGGAATTAATTTATGAAGCCCTCGAAACTATAGTCTCGTTATAAATAAATAAAATTTATAATTCCAGCAGAAGACACTCTTTTATTGTCTCCTTCAATATATAAAAATTCTGCTACTCTCGGCAAAATACTTTCAATTTTATTGAGTACAAAGATTCAGCTGTTAGTATGCAACCCAAACAATCTTAAAGCAAAGGAGCACGTTCAAAGTTGAAAAGAAATAAAAATTGGACACATGTTATATGGCATTTTTTATTGGAATTCGTCTATACTACCGCCTCCTAAAATATTTACTATTCCTCCTGAAACACCCTGTATATTAATATTTTGTTATAGATTTTTGTTTCTTTTATTTCAAATAGTTTATTTGTTATAGAGTTGTTTTTGCCAGTTCTAAGGCTATACATTTTTAATTATTATACATACATAGTTTATAAGCGTGGGAGGCCGCCGAGATCGTGGTTCTAGGGAATCCGAGATACCATGCAAGTCCGAGGACTGGAAGAGGATGACTGTGTCGTCAGTAGGACATGGAGATTTATAGGGTGTCCCGTATCACAACGATAAACCGTGAACAGGGGTTATGCCAGTTTAAGACGGTACCTAACAAATATTTTTAATAAAATTATACTTTTCGAGTTATAGGCATTTTTTTGAAAATGGTGAAAATCGCTGCCCTGTCCTAAATAATGAGATGCTGTGGCTACCAATTTTCAAATCTTATTATTCTAATTTTTGTTAGGCGATCATGAATAATCCTGATATTGATCATAATTCAAAATAAAACCATAAGAACTTTTTTATTTAATTATTGTCATCGGGAACAAAGCCCCTTTAGACAGCACATCAGTAAAGTGTTTGTAGGGTTAGTGAGGGAGCCGAGTTTTAGAAAGTAGAAAATATATATGCTAGCCAGGTTCGAACCTAGGCCCCCTGCTTGAACATCAGCGATGCTGAATCGGAGTCAGCGTCTTAGCCAGCTCGGCCAACCTGACTCCCCCATAAGTAGTACTTTTGGAGAAAAACATTTTTTTTTACCGGACTTATGTTTTAAAAAATTTTAATCAGCTAACTTTGAATCATTTTTAATTTAAAAAAAGTCTACTATCCTGGCCTGACAAGTTATTTAAACTTTGTCTATTTTCATTCGAGATTTCAAAATGGTAACTCACTTAGTACTTTCTTCTTTAGAAAAAATAATATTTGCATTTTTTGCCAACATTATCTGAAACATATTTTCATAGTGGTTATTTATTTAATATGTTAATCAATTATTTCCCAACTTGATCAAACTAGTCTTTGGCTATTATTGGCATTTATAGTATTAATAACTCTATAATAGCCAAAGATTAGTTCAATTAAGATGGGACTTTTATTAAAAAAAGAATTTAGTTTTTGAACCGTCATAAAATATCCTATCGCCTATTCACGCTTTATCGTTATAATACGGGACACCCTGTATACATAGTTTATTAATTTATTTTGATGAAATAGTTCACTTGTTTTAGCTTTATTAGGTGTAAGGAATCTGCGACGACTGGCCAAATGGGCATTCAGTTCCCGAAGCCAACAAAGAAAAAAATTCGATGTTCACTATAAAAGGTTTTATTGTAGACCAAGGATTATCAACCGGGGTGGAATCCCCCCCCCCCCGAGCGGGAATTTTAGTATTTCAAAGGGACAATTAATCTGCGTCACGCAGACTGCGTGTAAAATTCAAATGTTTCAAAGAACGTATTAAAGATCTGGCAAAATAACAATCTCAACTTTCTCATTAGGTACATCATTAATGATCTTTATGTCTAAATTAGTATAATATGATACCTTCTATTTTCAATATTAAAAGCATATTAGAAGACACGGACTGATAGAAATTTTGAAATGAAGGATGGCAGCCCAATGTATGATTGTGAATGGCCAACCCCGTTGTATATATTAATTTTTTTACATATTAAATTGTAGACCCTAAAGAAATAAGGAAAAATCCTCCGAAAAGTTGGTTTTTGGGTGAGAAAAAATAATGACTGTCCAATAAATCTATTTTAGTCAAGAGACATTTTTTCATTATTCTTGGACTGTCTTCCATTACTTTTCAATTAAAAGCATATTATGTGAAATAAACTTTTTACTTTACCATATAGGGTATGGTCAAGTATTGTAATCGTGCATGAAAAAAGTGTTGGTTTTTTCGAAATATCTCAAAAACGGCTGAAACTATTTTGATTAAAAAAATTGAGCAAAACCATAGCATTTCGCTCTACAAAAAAGCTCAAATAAGTAAACATCGAAAAAATTATATTTTTCGAGATAATAATTGTTTTGTCAAAATGTCTGTTAGTTAGTCTGTTAAGTCTGTGCGTTACCAAATTTTTGTGGACGAGCTAGCTCAAAAACTAGTGTGAATATCAAAACCAAATTTCACATGTAGTTTTGGTCCATTGAGATTAAGAGCTGATTAGATTTTGGCGTATATCGACTCAAAATTAAGAGGGGTGGACGGGGGTTAAAAATTAAAAATCTAGGCCGTTTGAGCAAACTCAACCAAATTTTGTATACATAATCAGTGGACCCCTAGAAGTCTAAAAATGCAAAAACTAACCGCCCAAAATGGGGGGGGGGGTCAAAAAATGAAAATCTTGGCCATTTACCAAACTCAACCAAATTTTGTATACATAATCAGTGGGACACCAGAAGTATAAAAATGCAAAACCTAACCATCCCCCCACCTACATGATTATAACTAATTTTAGGGGCCAGGTTGTATGGTAAAGTCCAGTAGATGGCCACATCAGAACACTTCAGCTTATTTAGTTAGAAAATTCTGGAAAGGGGGGATGGCATTCTTTCAAAATGGCACAAGGGGATCATTGGAAGAAAAAGATTGAGAAGCTCTGTTGTAGACCAAAACGGCGTGAATTCCCTCAATTCAGAGATAAGTAGGCATTGAAGTATTATAATGTAAATTCAACAATATAATTTTATAACAAAAAAAAAAATAAGTAATTTAAGTTTGTAAATGCTAAAAGAAAAACAATACAATAACTTAGCTTTTTGTTTCGGTCCCCTAAAAAATGGAAAATTGTTCTTCTTTTCTTCTTCATCTTTTCTATAGGCTATTGGCTGTTCTTCCAATAAAAAAACAAAGAATAAAGACGTTAGTTTCTTGTTGCGACATCTTTCCATCTTTTTTTCGGCCGCACTCTGTTCCGTGTGCCATGTGGGTGATTTTCTTACACGATTTTTGCAAGGCGGTCATCCGTCATTCGTTCCACATGTTCCCCCATCCTCTCTTTCTCACATCGATCCATTCCACTATATCCTGTATTCCGCTTAGTTCTCTTAGATCTTGGCTGCGGATTCTATCCCTTAATGTTTTCTCATGTATAGCCCCTAATATTCTCATCTCTGTTGTTCGGAGAAGTTGTTGGGTGGTAATTGTTGATGCTCTAGTTTCTGCTGCATATGTCAACAATGGACGTACGCAGGTCTTATAAATTCGTACTTTGATTTTTGCTGACATATATTTGTTTTTCCAGACCAAACCATATAGACATCCAACTATCCTAGCTCCTTTGTTAATTGGGTTTTAACCTCTTGGCTGAGATCTCTGTGCGCCGAAATCTCGGCGCCAAAATAGTTAAATTTTTCAACTTGATCTATTGTTGTATTTTTAAGTTTGGTTTCACACTTAAGATGTTCTTTCGCTATCACATGGAAAATTGTTGAGTCCATTAAATACTCCAGACAAATCCAGAACGTTCTGAATAAAATTTTTCGTTTACTAAAAAAGAAAAATAGAAAATAATTTTATAGGCCGTTCTGGTGTATAATTAGTGAAGAAGAAAACAATTGTTATAGAATGTCATTTGGGTTCCAGTGATTACGACAGCGGCATGATCCTTTTGATGTCACCTGAATGAAGTCATAGAGGAATAATTTCCGCTTTCAGCAGATGAAGTCGTTGTCGTTTGTTTCTTCAAGTGACCTGAAAGGGAGGTGACTCACCAAAAACAATACTACTCATCTCTTCTGTTGTTTTTGTTTCATCTATTTTCGTGTCATTTGTAAGCCGATTAGACCACCGGACAAATTGGCCCTACGATTGCATTTCCTATTCATTATCCAGGCCGAGTGCCAAGGAGGGAGGGACCACCACCAAGAAGAACAATACAACACGTGCTTAACTGTTCCAAAGTACATACTAATTAGAATGCAGCTATCTCTAGAGACAAACACCAAACATTTTCGTTAAAATATTAACCGTTAAATATAATAGAGGTTTTTCTTTTAAAATTCAATGAAGAATTGAAGGAAAAGGTGAAACTCAGTACGCTGGTTGCAGTTTAGGTGAATTAATAATTTTAAATGATAAATATCTAAATCGGGTATTCATTTAGATTTAATATATTCTTAACTAGAGTCAAAAATTATTATTATAGAAACTATAATAATAGAAATTAAGAAATTCAACTTTACTACTCTGAAACAGGTCCGGACTTGTATTTGGCATTCTTGCAATGCCTTAAGGACGTTCCCTAATATAGCTCAGATGCAGTTTGCTCTTCCGCCAACTCTCACATGCGTAGAAAGGCAAAAAATATTTTCACTGCATCGTTTCTCGGATCTGGCAACATTGCATTCTTACTGACGTTAAAAGACAAAGGATAAAAAAAAACATTTCGGGAAACAGCTCAATACGAAATTCCAGATGAGAACAGTATAGTTAGGTTGTGACAATTAGCTAAAAATCTCAAATGCACCAGCTGCAGAAGTTTTTAAGATATGGAAAAATTGAGTGATTTTAGTGCGACGTTGCCAAGTCGCCATCTCTCACTTGCCAAGCCATGAGAGAAAAAATGAAAACCATTAAAAGTACCTAACTTTTAACATTTTTCAAACAAAACGAATACCGCTTGATACAATTATTTTAACAGAAAAATATTTGTTATATCTTCAGTTAATGATTCTCAGTTTCTCAAATAATTTCAAAAAAATTACGATTGTTATTTAATGAAACATTCACTTTAACATCAATCGAGATAGGGTTCGCGTGTTAAATATGCAATTTACAATGGTAATATTTACAAACTTAGTGCCTCAAGAACTATTGAAAAAAATGTCTACGTATAGAGGACACTTATATATTATAAATATGTGTATTCAAAGTTTGAAAAGGATTGCAAGAAAATCGATTTATTAGGGAACGTCCTTAAAAGAAAAGAGATCATTTAATTTATCTTTTTAATAATTTTTCCTGATTAGATTCTAATGAAAGAATTGCTCACCCTTACATTTATTCAATAACAAAAAAAATGAAAACTAATACGTAAACTTGAGTATAAATTGTTTATTCATGCTTATATTGTAAATATATATATATAATCATTCAAAAATTATATTTTCTGCAATTTCGAACCCGAAGTTCTAAAGCTAGAAAGCCCAAATCTAATCAGTTCTCTGCATTGAAAATACAAATATTTTAGCACAAGAACGAATATTCTACGAATTTTACTTCTAAAGTTATCGTGAGTATCTGAATCAGCCAACAGAAAGAAAACAAATACCAATGTTTGAAATTTATTTTTCTCCACGTTCTAGACATTTTTCAATTGAAATTTGAAAATTTTTGCGTGAATTCAAAACTTCCTGAGTGTACAGAGTAATATCCTAAACTCGAATCACTTTAGAAATACAAACATTTTGGAACAAAAAAGAACTTTAATAAAGTTTCTATTTTTGTATTTTCGTGGATATCGATGAAAAAAAAAGATTTTGTTTAGTACTACCGCGGTTTTGTACTTTACTCATTCTAAATGAAAATGATCTAGGAACTAGTCAATAGAAATTGTATGGATTAAAATACAATTGTTTATATAATAGAATAAATAGTATTTCTTTTTAATCGTTGTCGCTCCGAACGAAAGAAAGGCTTGCCTTCTCTCGAATGTCAGAACGGGCATCCATTCTTTCCTTCTTCATTCCAGGTTGCATACCCTACAGGCAGTTTTCATTATTTTTATGATTTCATAACAAAATTGGTAAAGATATAAATTTATCTATTTTTTTTAATATAAAATAATAAAAATAAATATATATAACAGTGGCGGTTGGTGACTTTTAAACCAGGGGATGCTGTCCAAAAAGTTCCCTTCATTTTTTGAATTTTTTTTTGCAAATTTCATCGAATACGGCGTCATTTTCGTTATTTTTCAAATTTAAAAATATATTTTGGACCTTCGCCCCAAAGGGATTCTGCTTTGTGTGAGTGAGGGTAGGAGTCAGAAATTAATTCTTGTGACTTAAACTCCACAATCCCTGAGATAGAAATCGACCATCTTCCACAATGAATCAGCGTGTCCTATAAGAAAATACTAAATTTCTCCTAATTCTATTGCTATAAGCAAGCTATGACTTGTCTATAGCACTCTTAGTTATTTCCAATCTTATATATTGAGAGTTCTTTGAAATGGATTATTCCAAAAATTCTCAAAACATCTTTATTTATTCCTTTTTTGTTTTATTTTAATAGTTCTTCAGCGAGAATAATTTTTATTCGACTAAAACTCGTTTGGACTTGTCTTTGAAATGCTTGAACTGGAAGATATATCTACCAGGCAGGGAATTCAAAACTTCTATCCACGAACTCTTTTCGGAAAAATCATTCATTTTAATTGCCCCTTGAAATTATGCAACAATTTTATTTCATTTCGAGAACCAATATAATTTTCAAAACAAAAAAGGTTTTTTTATAGAAATATTTGAAATAACGGATAATAATTTGAAAATTTAAAGATCCTCCTAAAATTTTGAAGTCGACCTTACCTATATATTAATGAAAATACTCTAAATATAAATATACATTTTAGCGATGCGCCTCATCCACAGCACGCCACTGAAATATAGTAGGTATATAATATATATAAAAGAGGTGAAATTGGTCTCAGGCGACACGCCATTGATTCGAATTCAAAAAATAAATTATTTGATATTTTTGTAAAAAAACATTTGAAGCTATGTTTTTACACTTTCTGAGAATATATAACTATGAAATAAATAAATATATTTAATTTATGATGAAAAAAATAATAATAAAATAAATAAATAAATAAATAATTTATAAGAAGTTTGTATATATATATATGTATAAAGTGTAATTAAAACATAATACATAATATTCTACTATATAAATCAAATAATTATATGCAATACCGCTAGGCGCACGTTTTATCTGGGAGGGGATTTGGCTAATTATATATATTTATTATATGAAAATTTGCAAATCATTAGTACATTATAATTCTGATTAATTATATATTAATTGTATTTATAAAAAAAAATTGTTATGATCTTCTTAGTAATGATGGCCAAATCCCATTTTAATTGATTACAGACCCTGAAGAAGGAGGGAATAGCCCCCAAAATGTCAGTTTATGAATAAAAAGATAGTAGAAATTATCTTGGACTGCCTCATCAATATCCACTCAATTTCACTTAACAGTCCGTCTCCAAAAATTACTCCAATCTTAATAAATAGTACTTGGAGCCACCGAGCGATGCACGGTAACCCCTGCCCCCCTCCCGAAACCACACCTCGCCCCCAACACTACACCCCCATTCCACCCCACCCCAACCGCCCCTCCCACCCCCGGATCCCCCACAACTGCACCCCACCCCCTGCATCCCCCGCATCCATCCGCAACCCCGACCCAGTTTTTGCATTTCTATCTTTCTAATGGTCCACATATTATGTGTATATTTGTTTACTCGTACACCAATTTGCTCACATTCGTTCATATTGATAAACATTATAAAAAAATAAATAGGAAAATAATAATAAAAAAAATAATCGTATAGGATCTCAGGAACTAAAAAATAATAGAGCACCCGGAATAGACAATATACAAGCTGAAATCCTAAAGAACTCTGGAGAAAAGGCACGTGACAAACTTTTTGAACTAATTAGCAAAATCTATAAATTGGGAATCATCCCAAAAGATTTCGAAAAGAACAAAATAGTCACACTTCCCAAAAAGACAGGCGCGGATAAATGTGAAAATTTCAGGACCATTAGTCTAACCTCACATGCCTCCAAAATCCTAACCAAAATAATCCAAAGAAGAATAGAACAAAGAGTTGAAGAAAATCTGGGGGAAGACCAGTTCGGCTTTAGAAGAAACAGAGGCACCCGAGAAGCAATTCTCTCTCTTAGACTAATAATAGAAAGGGCTTTTATCAGGGAAGAATCTGTCTACATCGGATTCATAGACCTAGAAAAAGCATTCGATAACGTCAATTGGGAAATTATGTTTAAAATATTAAAACAGGCGGGAATAAAATTCAGAGAGAGAAGACTAATCTACAATCTATATCAAAACCAGACGGCAATTATAAATATTGGTGATGAACAAAGAGAAGCCAAAATAAAAAAGGTGTAAGACAAGGATGTGTGCTGTCACCCATGATTTTCAACTTATACATAGAAGAAGCGATTAAAGAATTCAAAGACAAAATTGATACAGGTATAGAAATCCAAGGTCAAAAGATCGCTATGTTAAGATTTGCCGATGACATTGCCCTTCTAGGAAGCAATAAAAAAGAATTAGAGGACGCCTTGAATGGAATTAACCAAATCCTAATAGAAGAAATCAAAATGAAAATAAACAAGAATAAAACCAAGGTCCTAGTATGTACAAAAAAAGAACAAACGAGACAGGAATGCATCAAAATTAACCAAGAAAACCTAGAAGGAGTTAAGGAATTCCGCTACCTAGGGGATCTCATATAAAACCATAAAATTAAAAAATATGTGCGTCTCGGACGCGCGACAAAAGTGATAACTTTCACCAAGCAAGTATTTTTTAGGAAGACAATCGCAAGGATAATTGCCCAGAGAAAAGAGAATTGAATATTAATTTTAATTAGAAATGGGGGGGGGGGGGCAAAGGAATAATTATTAATATTTTTAATGTTTCTGGATTTAAAATTAATTGTTGTCTTTCTTTCAGCGTAATTCAATTATATCATACATATTTGAAATTTAACGCGCCGCAATTTATTCAATAAATTCTATTTATAAAATATATAGCTATATATAATATATTCAATTATTTCCACACTTATAATTAAGTCTAATTCAAAAATATTCATTTTAGTAAAAGTAAAAAGCAAAGATTTTAAAAATAGTTCTATGGTCTAGTAAAGTGTCACAGTAAAGTGTGTGCCTCTGATGCAAGAGGTCTCAGGTTCTAATCTGACATCCGGCGAGTCATTTTTTTATTGAGATTTTCATCTATCAATAATTACTTTAATTAAGAAAAATCAATTAAGATGAATTTTGATGAGGTCCAGAACTAGCCAGATCGTTTTTTTCATCCTCAAAACTTGTTAATAGATTTTGTTTCATTAAAATCAGTAGGGCCGTTTTCAAAATAAAACCAAGATACAAATATATAAATAAATATACAATTTTTGCTCGTTTAATAAGAGTAGATATATACTATTAGGTATATGTTTTGTTTAAGAGAAAAAAATTATTTGTCATAACTATTACATCAATAGAATTTATCTTACTTACGACTGTTTTAAAATGAAACCCGAAAATCTTTTTAATTGTCACATTTTAGTTGATTTTAATCAGCAAAAAAGGTTTCAAAATAAAGGCTTAATAATTTATTTGCAAAGATAGAAGAATGAATAAATATAGGATTTAAAATTATTTGAAAAATTTCATTCCTGAATCATTTGAAAGCTGAATTAAAAATTCTCTTTATATAATCGCACAAATGTCTATTCTTTCCAAATGATATACTTCAATTACTCATCCAATGCTTCTGTTTTATGAATAACTTTTGCTTTATGATTCATAGATGACATTTGCACCGAAAGTGAAATATCAAAATTTCCATCTCGTGCAATTTACTTACCATTTCGTAGTCAGAAGCAGCCTCATACACACACACAAACACACACATCAAACATCATCGGCTATTTTTATTGAAATAATAGTTCTCAATTGCTTATGCTAATCGCTCTCCATCATGGTCAATCAAGAACAGTTTATTTCATTTAATGATATATGTCAGGTATCGCGCAATTTATTACAAAATTCCTGTTTTCACTTTTCTCACTAAGAATATTCACCATAAATAGATTCTATATGTTCTATTAAACAACAAAAAAACAAAAAATAATATCAAACAACAAAAATAAATTTATATTTTTTAAACAAATTTAAATATATTACAAAATACAAATCAATTTAGAGTATATAAAACTGTATTTCTCTTTGAATATTATAAAATCATTAAAATATTTTTTTCTTAAATTTTTACTTTCACTTACATGGTAAATAATGTTTCCCTATTGCGTCTGATTAGAGCACCAATTTACCACATTAGTGAGTCTTTGATTATCTGTACAAAATTTTAATAAAGCGGAGAAGTGGGATTGAAAATCGAGAGTTCCCACCCTAATAAATATAGTACCTACATATATTTTATTTGAAGAATTCTTATTTAAGGTAGTTGTTTCACCATATAGGTTTTCTTAGGATTTTTTTGAAATTTAGACAGATTATTATTTAAATACTTTTGCATCGCAAAACGAAATTTATGAACAATATAGTTCCGGAGTTATTAAATTCCAAAGATGAGAGTTTTTCAGGCGGGATATCGGAAAGTTTAGATACATATTTAATTATAATTAAGAAATTCTTCTTACCATTGTTATAACAAACTAAACCAACATTAAACAATAACTAATACATATTTTAATAAAATTTTAATTCATAGTTACAACACAGTTTCTGAGGTAATAATGAATAAATAATGAAAAATGTATAATGAAAAATTTACACTAAAAACAAGCTGGCAACAACGCATTTATTTAAACTAAAAAGTGATAAAGGGTTAACTTTAGTACTTTTTTGACGTTTTTTCGATTGAGCCATTGTCACAACAGCTTTCAATCGATTATTAAGAACTTTTTGATTTTTAAATCTCCCTTTATAATGTACTTTATCTGAAATTTCAATGATAAAATATATATAAGCTCTGACAGTGTTTCCAGATTTGTCAAACGAGCACGGGATTGACTAGTAGTGATACATAAACAGCAAAAAGTTTTGAGCTTATGAGTTATGAATCCTTATTGTCTGTTCTATATACTCTAGCATCAACTTTTTGCTAGTATTGTCGCGAAACAACTACCTTAAAACTTATTTAAGAAGCTTGAAATAAGCTCTACTGAGTGAACAATTATTGCGTAGTATTTTTCAAAAAGTACCACACTCGTCGAAATGCGATATATAATATTATAATTATTATTAAATAATAAAAAACAGCAATGTTATTTTGTTTAAAACTTGAAGAATTATCAATTTCGTCCATGTTTTTCTTTCAAACCGTTCGTTGACAAAAAGATGTGAAATCACTAAAATTTGCGAACAAAGTACTAAATTTTAACAAAATTAACATTTTTTTTCTCCATTTTGTTGTATTAAAAATATTATTTGTCAGTTTCTGCCTTTACTGGCAATGTCCTAGGCTTATAGTGGTTGTCTTTCTAGAAATGATAGAGCAAAACCCATTAAGCCTTCTCATTTAATTTCAATGGAATTCAAGCAGTACATCTGAGAAGTCCAAAAGGAAAAGTAGGTAGGTACTTTAATTTTTTTTAATAGCTAAACCAATATTGAAAAAAATGCTTTTTTTTGAAGTGATAATCTCTTTTTGGAATGGTTAATTTGTTTAGAATGTAACGGAATTGAAGGAAATATTACCTAGTACTACATATTATGATAGAAGAGTGGAAATCAAAGCACTATTTAAAATTAAATTAGTTTTTGCCGAGAGTAGGAGAATTTTTATAAATTGAAGGAGACAATAAAAGATTGTATCTTCTTTAACTATTTAAAACATTTTGTTTCTTTGTTCATTTGATAATTCCTCTGAACAGTTCAAGTGGATCTTAGACGTCATTCCATTGATTCGACTTAAAAAATAATTTTTTTGTAAAAAAACCTTTGAAGCTATTTTTATCACTTTTTGAGAATATATAACTATGAAGATTAATTATTTTTTAACCGACTTCAAAAAGGAGGAGGTTCTCAATTCGATTGATTTTTTTGTCTATGTTACTTGATTTCTTCGCCAATTGTGAACCGATTTTGATGATTTTTTTGCATTGCGATCAGTATAGTTTCCGATTGGCACCATATTAATTTGGTCAAGTTCTGATGATATGATCAATGTCAAAATAGCGGAAATCTCCAAATCATATGAGCAAATAATCGAAATTATAATAAAAAATCTTTTATAAAAAAAACAATCATAAAACGTTCATTTAAAACCCGCTAACGTTTCGAGAAAATTCCTCTATTTATTAATTGAATTTTATTATCATTTTCTGATTCATTAGCGCAAATCTTTTTCTTACGAGATGCATGTATTATCTTAAGTATCACTATTCTTAACATCACTAAAAAGAGAAAAATAAAAATAATTTTAGAAAATAAAACCGACTTCAAAAAAATTAAATGCAACACAAATAAAATAATACAACTCAAAAATCAAATGAAATGCACTAAAAGGTATAAAATAATTATCTAATTTAGTTACAACTAAACGATGAAATTGTCACATGAAATCACTTTTTGAAGTCGGTGCCAAACAAACTATATAAGCGACCTTAGATGTTTTCTTCATTAACCCCCAAACGATTTGAATGTGATTTTGTCGTTTAGTTGTAACTAAATTAGATCATTATTTTATACCTTTTAGTGCATTTTATTTGATTTTTGAGTTGTATTATTTTATTTGTTGCATTTAATTTTTGAAGTTCGGTTTTTTTCTAAAAATTTTTTTAACTGAACTTTTGAAGCTTATCACTTATATATCTATGTTATTTCTAGAATAGACACACACCCTATTTTTTTTTTTTATTATGGAAAGCCTAATCAGCTTAAAAAGATTAGGTTCAAGGGATACTTCTTTCCTAGTTAGGTATAGTCTACTTGGCTAGCGTATGTGCTTTAGAAGAGGGTAAAGGGCTGTATGGAGGGTAGAGGTTGCGGCTTGGCCAATGGCAAGTGACGTAGCCGCCCCCGCAGGCCAGCCCCGCCCCCGACACGTGCGCATTCCTCCTCTGACATCTGGCTGACATCATCCTTCCGAACACCAACCTCTAATTATACTTTCGGAAACATATCATTATGGAAATCGACCTGGCTCACGTCATACCCTTCCGAATTGGTCACCATGACTCTGGTCAGAATTACTTTATTCTCTCTCTTTTATCCAAGGATGAAACAATAAAATCGAATGATGTCAATATTTGATAGATTCTTATGCAAATTTGAATCCATCAAGTGATAATAACTAAATAGACATTTTCATATTGTTCATTTATGGCCGTTCTTCTTAAACTACTGGTCGAGACCCCCATTTTGGTTCTGGTAACTGAATTTTGGGATACCGAAACATATAGGCCATAGAATAATATAGAGTGAAAGGCTACCGAATATCGAAAAGCGCTCTCTAGCGGCTCGGAGAACATGATTCTTAGTCCTTAAGAGCTATTCAAAGATCATAGTCATAAGACATTCAAAGCCTTTGTCATAGATAAAAGATTCATACAGGCTTCGTACTAAACGTTCATTTAGAAAATTTTCCAATGTACAAATTTATAGATTAAAACATTATTAAATATGCCTAGTTCTAGACGTCATTGTTTTGTGAAAGGTTGCTTTCTCGAAACAAAATCAGAAAAAAGAACATACTTTTTTAAACGACCTAAAAATCCTTAAATGTAAGTACCCTATATAAAATTAACTAGTAATTTATTTCTTTGATTTTTATGTGTTAATTCTTTAATAATTTAATTATAGAACTAAAGAGAGCGGTTCCCGCCATTTTATTGACCATTCCGAACCGCCAGAGAGCTCTGTAACTCGTATACGCTAAAATACTATGGCGCCTTATGGAGCCTTCCACTCTATATTACTCTATGATATAGGCATAAATAAATTTTTAAATAGTTTATTATATTATTTAAATTTATTTGTGGATCAGCTCTCTAAACCTAGATGATAGAGATAGTTATCCCTTCTTTAACCATCCTTAAAATTTGTGTAGAGCGTACCGAGTTTTGAAAAATAATGATCTTTCTCCGCCAATTATCCTTCAAAAGACGCACGTTTTTCAAATTAATATATTTTTAAAATAAATATATTTTCAAGCTGTTTATAATTGATATATATGTAGAGTGTATATAACCTCTGGTACTAATAAAATAATATATTAAACATGAATGTACAAGGATTTAGAGCAGCCTCTTAAGGCCAAGTAGGCGTCTAAAGAACAATGAATCACATCAGACCTATTTAAGTAAATTATCGATGATTAAGCGATTAATTGAGATAAGTTTATCGATGAATAAACATGTACCTATGTCGAACAACAATAACTTGGTTTGCCGGTATTTAACTCTTCATTCAATACATTTATTGGTCATGTTGAAATATATTTATTGATGAAATTAGAGCAAAAAGTGAAAACTTTTTCAAAACACGGTACACTTTCTAAAAATATGGATATAAAGTTTTTGATACAAAAACATTTGCCAAATTTCACTACGTTTATATGTAGATATATGTACCTATAGGTAGGTATATTGTAATTGATGAAAATTAACATTCATTTTTAAACATACTTTAACAAATTTTAGCTGAATTTTTTTATCAAGCTCTCGGTAAAATATAATAAATTAATATTTAAAATATTATTTCTTGTAAATATATTATGGTGTATAGCAGGGGTGGCCACTAACCTTAACTCTGGGATCCGCAAATTTATAAAACTGTTTCAAAGCGAGCCACATTGTTTGGAGATTAATTAATGGTTTATTAAAAAAAGACACCTTTTTTATTTTATACAATATAAATGAAGTAACATTTATTTTTTGCTCTACTTACTTATAACATTAGTGTTCAATTACAATAAAAAAAGAATTAACATTTTATTTTTGAGAAGTGCTTTTACGAGTGTTCATGTTGGCTGTTAGTTGTTTGAATTTTTGTATTATTTTTTGTTTTAATTTAATTATTATATTTTTTAAAATCAGTATTATTCAAGAGGGTTCAAGAGCCGTACGAGATTGACTGAAGAGCCGCATGCGGCTCGCAAGCCACGTTGTGGCCACCCCTGGTGTATAGTATACACTATAGTGTTTTTTTTAACGTGATGTAGATTCTCGTAACGAAAGTTTTGTACCAATACATGTACTTATGCGCCCTTAGAATATAAGCGCGCCCACTGGAAAGAGATTAGGTATTGTAGATAAGGAGACATTATTTTAAAATTTGGATTTTTATTTAAAACACACATTATTAATTAATTATAATTATTTATTGAACACGAACAAATAATACAAGATAACTACGACGTTTCGATCTACTTATTCTGCGATCGTTCTCAAGTATGAGGTAGACCTAGGTTAACCTATTGAGAACGATCGCATAATAAGTCGATCGAAACGTCGTAGTTATATTCTATTATTTGTTCGTGTTCAATCACTAATTATGATTAATTATGTGTGATTTATATAAAAATTCAAATTTTAATCAAATTAATCACAAAAATAATAGCTTCAACAGCTTCATTACTAATAGATATTATTCTCTTTAAGGCAGGCGTTTTTTAGAATTTCTTCCTTTTCGTTATACTCCTAATCATACTGTTTTTAATTTTATTGACGCTTCGGTAAGTTTTTTTAAATGTGAAAAAGCTAATTTGTATATTTCGAGAGCGTCCGAAAATATACGAACCCAAATCAGATCATCCAGTCAGAGAAAAGGAAATCGAAACTGAAGACCTCCTAGTTTGATATGGTCTTAAATTACTGTCTGATTGGTCTCTGGGCAGAAGCAGAAGGGATGTAATTCTATAGTTCAGACTTAAGCATAGGGGTCATCCATTGATTCACTAATTCAGTGGTCTTCAAACTTTTCCACAATCGGTGCACCAAATTTTCAGTAAAAGTTCCGCGGTCCACATCTCTCAAAACGTAGAAAATAACAACTTCAGTATATTTACAATTTACAGAATACCTGTAATATCGCTTAATTATCTAATCATTATAGCTTTTTTTATTTATTTATTTTGAATAATATGTAACATTTTTTTAGAAAAGTGACTATCACATCGTCGCGGTGCACCTGAAAGTTCTCCGCGGTGCATAGTTTGAAGACCCCTGCTCTAATCAATAGTAATAACTTGCAAGCAACCCAAGTGGTTTTGGGAACGTTATAATAAGTTGAAAATAAAGCCAAATAGAATGTTGAAAAATAATTTACAAATAAATCGGCTAAGTGTAGTAATATATTTTTACAATTTAAAGGTGGTTTAACTGGATTAAGCACATTTTTACCATCGACAATAATTGATGAAAACTGTTGAAATTTGAAACAGGGATGAATTTGTTTGATGTTTATTTTTCAAGATTTAGTAATTTTTGTGTGAATTGGGGCTTTAACAGACTTTACAAATATATTGTTTTTGTTTTTAACTATAAATTTTCCTCGTTAATCTTTGTCGTAGCTCAGGAAGGATTCCCCTAATTTTCCCTAGAAGGGAACACTTAATAAATCCTAAAATTTTAATGGAACACCTTGTTTATTTTGTATAGTAACAAAGATATACTCGTACTAGATAAAATTAAACAAGTTGAAAATAGAAAGGTTGATTCTAAAATAGTTGTTATTTAAAATAAAACACAAAAATAGTAAAGTAAAATTATGTTCTTATTGTCTCCGATGATTTTGGGTACTTTAATTACAAATTTTCTTGATATTAGGTACAATATAGTTAATTAAATTCTCATATCAGGTGTTGGAGACTGATGCCTGTTCCATATGAAATAATTCCATAAACTAGTCTTCCACGGAACAGCCGAATGTTTTCTACATTTGATTCAATCGCGAATCTAATGTAGAGAATTTTTGTCAAATATTGAGTGAAAATAATATTTGAACTTATATAACTTCTAACTTGAAATAATGATATTAAATAAATTTTATAATTTTTCTCATTAATATATCAATCAAAAATATCTTTTTCAAATCAGCAGGGTCAAAATAATTCTCGTTGACGTATCAATTATTCTTTGATATATTAATGAGAAAAATTATAAAATTTATTCCACGGAACACTTACTCACTTTACGAGGAATATAGATTGGAAAACCATGTCGTAGTCTCTAAATAATAAATAAATAAATACTGAATGAAAATATTTCATGTATGTTATATTAAATATAATAATTTATAAAATCAATCGAAAAACTTTTAATAACAATTCATATCGTTTCAGGGAAATTTTCTTTTTATCAATTGAAAATTTTTTAAAAATAATTATGGTAATAATAAAGCGAATATATTTTATATTTTTCAAATTTTCAAATGATAAAGGGAGAATTTCCCCCAAAACGTTTTGAATTTTTATAAAACGATTTTTTATTGTTTTTTAAAGAACACCCATAAATTTTGAATTACTACGTGACTGAGTGAATGTAAAAAAAAATTAAATATCTGACCAAATTCAACAGGTTACTACGATTCTAAAGAATTTTTAGTACCATCAAAATTGACATACTAATTTAAAAATACCAAAAGATAATTTAAATTAAGATGCCTATATAGGTAGCGTGGTGAAATTCAGCGCCATGTTAATTATTAATCACGATATTTGCATATAAATCATTGGGAAACATAATGTAGCCAATGTCAATTAGTCATAACTATTTTTGGTTCAAGATTATTACTATTATTATTATTGTCTTTTTTAATATTCATAAATAAATCATTATCAGGCCACAACAAAATTAATTTTACTAAATCAAATCTGATATAGGTATATTTATATGTACAGGGTGTATCAAAAAGGATGGGGGGAAATGAAACACCGGATCATCAATTTTTGAAAATTCAATTTCTAAGGACCAGAATCGATTTCTCGAAAATGGCTCGTACGATTTCGATGAAAATCACGCATTTTTAATGGGTTTTTGGGTCGACAAATCAATCTGACATGATCTCATTGTCTGGAAACTTTAATTTGCTTGTTTTTTCTTAATTAAATTAATTTTTCCCAGCTGAAATAAAGGAAGTCGGTGTAAATTAGGAGTGTCGTAAAATAAATATTTTAAGCCAAAAAAAAAAAAAAATTTCTGAAAATAAACACACGAAATGAGGCGGAAGGTAAAAAATGAAGATTCTAGACCTTTGAACCAAACTCAACCAACATCAGTAACTCTAGTTGCCATAAAGGTATTCAGCGAAATGCGATTTTACTAAAAAACGGGTTTTTACTACAACATATATACATATTGATTGAATTAACTTTTGGGATAATTAATGGGACTTAAAATAAATAAATCACATATCAATGGCTTAAATTCTTAATAAATTCATTAAAAAAAAAAAGATTTTTGAACCTGAAATTGGGAAGTTAGAGTACTTAAAAAATGATGCAAGGAAGACAGCTGACAAAATATTGGACGTCGTCGGTGGCCCTATTGCTAGCCAGGGGGCACGCCCCCTGGACCCCAACCCACGAACCCCACCCTCATCCCCCACCCACTCCACCACCCCGCGCCCCAGCTCCCGCACCACCCCACTACGCTTCTGGACTCTCACCTGAACCCCCCACTCCACCCTGCACCACCCCACTATCCCCCGGACCCCATCCCCGCGCCCCACCCACCCCGCACCCACCACGGACCCTACCCCGCACTACCACGCGCCCCAGCCCCCGCACCACCCCACTACGCTTCTGGATCCTCACCTAAACCCTCCACTCCACCTTGCACCCTCCACCCCCCGCACCCAGTTTTTTCATTTCTAGCCTTCTATTGACCCACAGATTATGTATACAAAATTTGGTTAAGTTGGCTCTAAGGGTAAAAATGTTCATTTTTTGATTCCCCCCACCCATTTTGGGTGTTTAGTTTTTGCATTTCTAGCCTTCTAGTGACCCACAGATTATGTATACAAAATTTGGCTGAGTTTGGTTAAAGAGCAAAAAATTTCATATTTTGACCCTCCCCTCCTTTTTGGATGGTTTTTGTGGAAATTTTTCTAAACAAAAGTTGTCAGAAATCACATCCCCTACATCTTTGCTCATAATAAAATTTGCCGTAGAGTTAATAATTTAGGAGTTATTTGATAATTTTCATTCGTGCGCCCCCTTAAACCCCCTTCTGGGTTCAAAATATCAAAACGTTTAGTATAACTAAAAACGTAATTTAGAAGAGATCTGATGTAAATATCAAATTTCATAATAATCCCTTTAGCCGTTTTTACGTGAATCGTGAGCAACTTTTCGGAAACGACGGAAACATACAGACATACAGACAGGCACACAGACATGCATACAGACATACATACATACAGACAGACGGGAATTTTGTTGAGTGTGTTTTCGTTCACAACTTTGCTTGAAACGTGTGCAACCAAAATTTGGCGTGATTTGGAGCAATGTATAGACAAAACCTTAATTTTATATACTTATTTTTTATTTTTTTTTTTTTTTGATTTTTGGAGAAAACAACAGTCATAGTTCAAAAAAATACACAATACAAAACAAACATAATACAGATCAGAAAAAATAAAAAAACTATGACTTATCCCAGGTAACCACAATATCCTAAGAATATTCTAAGGATATTCTAAGGACATTTAAATCTTCTTAGAATATTCTGAGGATATTGTGTGTTACCTGGGATTACACATTTTCTCACTGAGACATATAGTATAAAAGTGGCTCACTCTCACCCAACCTAAAATGACTCAAACAGCCAAAGAGTTAAATATAGATATATATAGATATTGAAGGAGACAATAAAATTTATAAT